>JACJUY010000048.1:139877-159096 GCA_014220935.1 Platorchestia sp. MABIK
TTGAAGGTAACGTATGGTGATGGCAACTGCAGCTCGTAAATCTCGGCAAATGCAATAAAATAAAGCACTCGAGTCAATTAAGCAGAGCATCAATGCGTGAACATTGGTTTTCGAACAACGCAATTGATGTTTAGTATCATGTCATTGATGCAGCTGAGCAAAATTTCGGTTGTTTCATAAAAAAAGTAATTCCCTGGCTTGAATAAAGACTTGATTAGTTGAACTGAAAATGTGAAGTAGAATGTTTATATTTTGATCCTTTTAGTTTGCCTCATTGTTCCAATGCAAATTTAGTTACGTGAGAGAACAAAATATCAAATCTTTTGAGTAAGCGATGCGAATTCTGAGCTCAAAAAGTGGTGGTGACACGCAATCCTACCGTGCGCATGAATGACATCAACGCCATTTTTTCGATTCTTTGGTTAGATCATACTTTCTTCAAAGCTTTAATGTCATATTTCTGCACTTGCTCAGAACGAGACATTAGAACAAGCTCTGTTGCGGGCATGCTGATCACAACAGATACTCTTTCTAACACTTGTGGGGCTTCGAATATGAGCTCAAATGTTAACTGAGCCATTGCCTTCTAATTACTGACCGCTTCTACTGTTCGTGAAATTTCTTCTTCTAAGTTATGACGTTACTGTAATAGTCCGTAAAATTGAAATGCTTCACCAGCTGCTCTTAAGTATCCTTCTGTACTAAGCTTAAGGAGAAAAAGTTGAAACTTGATCCAATAATGTATAGAAATCAATGAATCTTGGCAGGATTCAGTGAACTATTAATGAGCCTCGAAATGTTCATGAGTACTTCCGGAATTTTTTTCAGCTCAACAGCAGGTGGATGAATGAAAGAGAATCCTTGAATTTTTTCATATGTAAAAACATAATATCCATCATTTAGGGAAATGGATGATGCAGTTTCATAAAATTTCATGACGCTGTTTGTCCACTTGACGCTAATGGAAAACGGTCGGAACAAGAATCGAGAGACCCATAAGGACGCGGGGGCGAGTTCAGCATACAAAGCACTCGTCGTCGTCGATCTAATGTCGTAAACAGTTTACATTACGATTGTCTAATGTCCATTCAAGGAAAACTCCCATAGGGGGATACAACTATTGTATCTATGAGAATTAGTGCTCCCAGGAGGAATGTTTGAGGTTCTGAGCTAAAGGTTAGGTATAGGCTTCCTTTTGGTGAATTGGAATAGATTTTTTTTTGTTTTGCTTCGAACTGTATATTTTCAGTTCACTGCTGTTCTTTTTTCCAGCACCTACTGCTTTCTTTTTGAAGCTTTACCTTGTTTCATAAACTACTTTTCAACTCACTGTTTCTGTGCAATTTGTGCATAGATTTCGGGTTCCCTTAACTCAAAACTAAATGGTGCCTTCCTCCTTCCTCTTTTTGGAACGCCTTCGTTACGGTTATGGAGGCTTAAGCAAACATCTGATCCAATCTTTGAGTCAAAATACACGAAACACTGTGTTACCTCTCAGAGTGGAAAATATTTTCGCATTGAAATTATGATCGATTTTTTGTAATTTGTGCGTGTTGCATCGAATTCTAATCATTAATTAGATATCATAACGGATCACTGGCTGCTCTTAACTGAACGTTAGTTTCTAGCATCCAATAAAGATCGCACAGTTGTGAGCGTTGTGTTTTGAATTCATGAAGGCTCAAACAATTATTTTTCTATAAACTTGGTTACAAAAGAAAATGAGATCGTCTCGATAAAATTTCCAATGCGCATTCTTTTGGCTCAGTGCTAGACAATTAAGTAATCAAATAAAGACATTTCAGCGATTCTTAAAAATATTCTACGAGAAAGTGGCGAACTTGTGGTTCTGGCGCCCGAGTTTTTGAATTCTTCAAGTTGCCGTCTACAGATAGTCTCGTAATTAGGGCAACCGACGTTTCGGTCGCTTTATCGAACGAATTTTTTACACTCCTTGAATTTACACTCCTGTTTATTTAATCTAGCTTCTATTGCTATTAATTACTCGCTTGAACCCGAGTACGAATGCATCACATTTAGCACGTACATATCTGTTTCAGTAGAATTGCATCTCATTTCATCTGGAGTTTTTCTGGAAGGAAACAAGAAACATGTCAAGGGAATTTGAGCCCATAATTGTCTCAAAATTGGACCAGATAGAAAAATCCTTAGTATAAAAGGTCAGGGCTCTTGCGGTGCATTGTTGCTTACTTATGAAGAACGTTATGTTTCTCGAAATTCAGGTTCGGGTTAATATTTTGAGCCATTTGGCATGAGAGTATCCTGTTTCAAGCTCCTTGCTAAGCCTTAAAAGTGTTCTATATAGCTTATGATAGCGTGCACGCTTCCAGAAAAACAGAAATGTCTCTCGCAAGTTGAGTTCGTTTCTCTCAGGGTAGGGAAATCAACAGAAATATTCGTACCAGAGCCACACCAGCTTAAACTTCAACAGTTTGTACATTTTGAGTTCGAGTTCCAATCCTACGTCCAACGATGCAGACATATGGGGCTCCACGCTCGGTCGTTTGTTGATCAACTACATTACTGATGTGAAATTTCTCCTCGTGTGTGAACACATAGGTGACCAGCGCGTAATTGTGAGGCACCAGTGAAGATAAGAACACTTCGTTAAGCCCTCCATTACGATTGGTATTCAATAGGTTCTTGTCGATGGACCATTTTTTGCTGTTTCCTCCAGATCCTGTTTTCAATTTTGATGGCCAGAAAATCTACTGTCAGCAGCTGCAGTAAGTTTACTGTATGATTACTGTGCGTTTAGACGCGCTTTGGATTTTTTTCATAATTTTTGGCTTAAATTTCCTTTTTTGTCTTGCCCTTTATTGTGTGCGGCCGTTTTTGTTTCCTAAAGTGCCTTGCTAAGTTTCCTAGCACTTGTTTTGAAACGCTTAAAATTTAAAACAGCTTTAACCTTTTTGTAATTGATTCACTACTTTCGTATTTCATATGTTACAATATTTCGATCAATAGCCATCATCTGAATTATGATTTTAAACATTTGAACCCTGAACTAAGAAGTACGTTAATCAGTTCCAAATTATACGTGTCTTTAATGTACGAAGAATGAAGTTCGAGTAATGACAAACTTTAGAAACCAGTGACCGTAAATAAAAGACACTCAGTGCAGTATTAGTACATCATCATTGCTTGTCGCTTCTAGTCGAGGTTTTGTAGTTTTGTGTTTACTGCTGTGAAGAATGTTTATTATTGAGCTGTTTTGGCTGCTGCTCTCATTGAGTTAATGGATCCTAGCTAATTGATTTCATTACCAGTAAAAATTTATGTCCATCTGAACTTCGTACGAGTCAGTTTCATTTATGTCTTTTCTGTTCTATGAGTTTGAGAGTTAACGATACATCCTGATGAACATTCAAAGCTAACTCCTCAGGAAAATACAACTATTGCAAATAAGAGAATTAGCGCTCCCATAGGGAAAATGAGATCCCGGGCTTGCCCATTATTGAAATAGTATAGATTTTCATTTGTTATGAACCGTATTTTTTTGGTTCACTGCTTACCTGCTTTTCAGCACTTATTACTTTTTTCTTCAATTTTTATCTTCTTTCAAAACTTTTTAACTTGCTTTGTCTATGCGCAGGGGATCTTATGTAGGAACACGCGTTGAACATAGATTCCCAATTTGCTGAACTTACTAAATTGTGCCGTCTTCCTTCCTCTTTTTGTAACACCTTCATTGTGGTTAGGGAGGCTTGAACGAACTTACCTAATCCAAACATTTTTAGCTAAACTGAGACATTTTAATTACGTGTTTCTATTTAACGTTCATTATTATTGGCATACATATGCAATGATGGCTGATGGACTGTCTTGCTTTTGTAATTTTTTGCAATGCGAGTATATAATGAAAACGTCGTAAAGAATGACTTTCCTTTCTCAGTATTTCTTCACCTTGTTTTGTACCTTGTATACCAGAGAAGAGGCGAAATTAAATACTACATTTGATAGGAAAAGTTTCGAGACAGCTTAGACTTCTATGACACAAGCAATCTGTATAATAAACGCCCTTTTGCCAAATACATTCACATCAATTTCTTTTCTTCGAAATTTAGTTCATGCGCTATCAACAGCTAAATAAATTTGCTGTATTGAATCAGAAATATATCATTGACTTTTTTGCTGAATCATTCTAGTTTTTTAAAAGCGTCGTGCTTTTGTATATGTTGAATTATAAATGTTTGTCCAAACACTTATTGCGGGGCATTCTTTCAACGGCGTTGGTCATCAATCACCGTAACTTGTTCGATGCATCTTCGACAAAGCAGATTTTTTCTCCACGAGTCTAGAAATGCAACCATGCGCGACGTTAGAACCATAAGATGCTCCAAAGTTTTCTTTGGTTTGCAGTCTCAGGGTTTTTGTGATCATCGCTCATTGCTTATTCAATGGAAGAGGCTGGCCGGCATCATTGAATTCCAAAAATTGATTTCGAGCCACTGACAGACGCTCGCCTGCCAAGTCTCGGAACGGGCTCGCTGCCGCCAGGAGTTCCTCAAACTTGGAAGTTCCCGTTTGGCTCACGAGAGCAACTGTTGGTCAGCACAGCTGCTCTGCTGATGTTGACTCACGCTTTTCTTTTGCTACAATATTGCTGGCGATTTCAATCTGAACTTTATTCGCAAACATTTTATTTGGAACTAACATGCAATGTTTTTTTGATATATTCACCGACATGACACTCCGCTGAGCTTATCTGCGAAGGATAATTGGAATTCATGTCAAGTATAAAGTGATATTGCTAGGACAAAATGTTGAAGCTGCAGAAATAGGAATCTGAATCGAAATACCTGAGCTGATCTGAAACGCTGTCTCTGATCATTCTTTGCCGCTAAGTCAATGGATCATCATATCGAACTACCGTTTGATTTTGCCTCGGTATGCCAGCGTTTATGAGTTTTTAAGAATGTTTTACAAAACTTTCAAAAATATTGTTCTGTCTGACTTGACCGTCCTGTGAAAGTTTTATCATTTTAGTTTCAGTGTAAGTTCAGAAATAGTCTGACCTTTCGCTGAAAAAAAAACTTTCTGACGCTCGAGGAAACTTATTGCAGAGAGATAAGAAAAACATTTATTGTTCATATCTGGCTGCACTTTTTCGTGGTAAGGACGATAGTTTGAGAACAAAACTTCTGCTAATGGAGTTACAGAATTACAATGAAAAATTCTTCGAAACCACTGAACATTTGATGCATTCTCCCAATCATTTCTTGAAACTGGCCAAAGATTATCACGTCATGGTCACACCTTGCGGAATTTGATTTCCTTTAAATTTATTCGAATGCAGGATTCTTTAAATCTTACGTGGCTTGTTTTATCGCGGGGATTACATTATATGTACGAAACGCATTCTTATTTTTGATCAATTGCAGATGATTTCGTCGGCGTGAAGCGATTCCCTTTCCCATACTGCTCATAACACACTACGAATGTATCGCTGAGAACGAAGAAACCTGTGGGTCTCGAGCGATACGTAGCATAGTATGACATACTACAAATGTATATTAACCCAATTAGGTGAAGAGGCCAAAAAACTACGAAGACCTTGCTGTCCTCTGCTTGGGGTTTGCCAATCACATTGGCACATGAAATGCACCATCAACTGGTTTTGTGCGCAGACACTGAGTTCTCGTTTTCTCTCGCCAAACCGATGTACCAAACTCTTTAACTGGTTGTCAGTGCTCTCCACCACTGTTCGAAACATCTAGATAGTTAGGTAACACAACTAGACCTTACCGTTAGGTAAAACTGTTAAAAACACGAATGAAAGCTGTACTTTTTGATTACATAGTGAAGTTATTCCTCCATACATTTACCTCATTTAAATTTTTCTCATAAGGTTACACACTAATTTTGAGTTGAATCCGGAGCTGTAACAAAGCTTGCATTTACTAATTTTCCTTTTGTCATATTTTTTTAGTTTATTGCTACTATTTCTCATGTAGTATATTTAACTATGCTTATATTTTAGTGCGCGAATATACTCCGACCAGCATCTGTCAAGTCTTGCCATATTTAAGACCTTGGACTCGAACAGTTTTTGTTTTAACGAGCTCCATATGCTAACTTACTGGACGAATTAACTCGTCTAAGGACAATACGCCTGAGCAGGAAACTTATCGCTAGGCGTCTCATCAAAAGTAATATCAGGTTCTAGAAAAATACAGTTCTACGCTATGAAACTCTCCAATTACTTAAAGTTATGAGGTATGATTAAGATTTATATGACTTGAAACAGAAGCTTAAGTACAGTGCTTATTATAGTTTCATAAATTTTCTCTAAATTAGCCCTAAGTTTCTTGGAATTAGTATTTTGTGCTAACTTGAGGCTAATTTTGCCTCTAATTAATAAAGGTAATGATGCACAAGCCAACTTGATGCTTGTTTAAATTCCGATGTCCGACTTTATTGCATCAAATAACATCTTTTGGCTGCCAATCTTCTACGCTTTCACATTGTGGAGCTATTACCAAATATTTCTTTAGACAAAGGAAACACATTAATAGATGATGATCACTATATACTTTCTTCAAATTTAGCTTTGCTACCATGTTGGCGAGTTGCGAAACTCTTCTCGGGATTTTGGCTCTGCCGAGAAGTTGAGTGTCCATAATCTTGGTGCTAAATTGCATGGTGTCGATGTTAGGCTAACTTTATTGACAGCGTGCGAGGTTATTTTTTCGTAGCTCAGAACACCCGCATTTAGGTGTTCTGGCATGCCAGCTCTTGTGTTCTGTAAATGCGTTACTCACCGCCTAAAGTATTCGTTAAACTTATGGCACAGGGACCGCGGCAGCCTTGCTTCTGGCTACGCGAAACCAATAACGCTGCTATAGTCGTACCATTGGGAGCTTTAGAATGTCGTTAGGTTCCTGTTATGAGCCTCATTATGATCTAATAAAACGACAATGACGATCTTGCCCTTGAACAACCGACTTTCTTACCGACCTTCCGAGTTGCGTTTTTTTGGCGTTCTATTCTAGTTCCATGCAGTTGAATTCATTGCTTTGCATCGTGCTATGCAGATTTACTGTTGAGGTCGAGGCATGTTTACTGTTGTAGCTTTTTGCATCATTTCCATTCCTAAACCTAAATTAAAAGATTTTCCATTGTTCTTATCATGCATCATCACTCAAGATTGGCTCAATATTTACTTGCAATTTCGATCATTCTCGGTATTGTGGTGTTAACTGATATTTCATTATATTTGCTCAAATTAAATACTCCTCTTGAAATAAAAATAGTTAGAGCTGTATTTTTCATGTCTCTATCAAAATGACTCAGTGCGGCTCTTGTCTCCGAACGAGCAGCTCAGACATCATGTTACTTTTCAATCTATTCCCACATTTCGTTGAGGGCTGAGTTAGGTAGGCCTTTTTTTGTTGAAATGAAATGTTTTTGTTATGTTAAGGGCCCTCTTTTTCGGTTCACTGCTGTCCTGTTTTTCACCACCTACTACTTTCTTCTTCAACTTTGATCTTGTTTCATGAACTTCTTTCTCAAATTTCTGTTTCTATGCCCTCTCTGCATAGATTCCGCATTCCCATATCTCCATATTATATGGTGCCTTCCTCTTTTCTCGCTTCAAAACTCTCTTTTTTTGGCGGTGAGGGAGGCTTAAACTAACATTTAATTTAATCGTACATTTCGGTGACGTCAAAACAATACTTATTAATTACTACACATCGGATTGTCGGATTATATTTTGTTCATTGTGCAGTTGGGAATTTGCACTACCAGGAGGAAAATTTGAGGTTTGGACCTAAGAGTGATGTAAACTTTCTTTTTGTTGAAATAAAATATTTTTTATTTCATTAAGCGCCATCTTTTTTCGGTTCATTGCTGTTTTGTTTTCAGCATCTCTGACTTTATTATTCAACTTTTATCTTGTTTCCAAACCTTCCTTCTCAACTCACTGTTTCTATGCACAAAGGATCCTGTGCGGGAACACACATTGTGCATAAATTCTACGTTTTCTTAACTCCCTACTAAATGGTGCCTTCATCCTTCCCCCTCTTTGAACATCTTTTTGTGGTAAGATAGGCTGAAATTAAATTTTAATAAAATTAATCAGTCATTTTGCAGGTTTCACAAACAATAAATTTTAAAGTCTCCAAGTCTTCTGTCCCAAGGCTGGTTAAAATTTTTCTTCTTAAATACTCTTTCCCGACCACAAATGATGACTCTATTCAGCTTCATCGAAATTCAAATGATTGATTCCGTCTCATATGTTAGTAGGAGCTATATTTCATTCCTAAATGTTGTCTTCTCCACAAAATGACTTAAAAAAGCGGCCCGCCTACGTTTGCATCGAAGTAAAGCTCACAACGGCAGTTGATAC
Source organism: Platorchestia sp. MABIK (assembly GCA_014220935.1). Classification (NCBI taxonomy): domain Eukaryota; kingdom Metazoa; phylum Arthropoda; class Malacostraca; order Amphipoda; family Talitridae; genus Platorchestia; species Platorchestia sp. MABIK. The sequence goes on from JACJUY010000048.1 coordinate 148,252, forward strand.
TCAGCTGTTGCTTCAATTTTTCTTCATTTCTTCAAAGAGTTTTAGTGATTTCCTTTTCCGCCCTCCGCGATCGCACGCATCTGTTGAGATCGTCAAATGCCGAAAGATATCATTATTTTTTCTAATTGCGCGATGCGAGCAGTCAGTCGACGTTCAATTATTATCTGTGCTTGATGGGAACAGCAATGAAATTGTAAAATAATACGCAGGGTTAGACGTTTGCTGTATCACGTCGTCCAGTGCGGTGGTCTTGCGTTAAAAAGATATGTTCAGTAGGGCTTACTGTAGAATGTATCGAATCAAAATTTATTTAAATCAAAAACTTCACTAACTTATCGCTTTGCTCGCTTGAATTTAGCTACGACGTTTCAACACGTAATTTACGTTATGTAATTTTTCTGTACACACAAATTCATTCGTATTTGATAGCACACTCACGTTTATGTTTCCGCATTTATAATCATTTTCATGTAGAATTGGATTACTTTAGCACGATAAAACTGTAGGTGCGTTGAATAGAATTTTACCGTTGACTGATGTATTCACTTTTCTTGAGGCATTCGATTTAAACGTGTTTGAGTAGGACGTCGAAACTTTGTCAACGAACTGTTACAACTTTTAAACGCGACCTCGTTGAACAATGAGGTTACGTTAATTAACGCGCCTAGATCAAATGAGATCCTCACGAACAGCCCCTAACTTTTACTGCACGAAACTATCGGCTGTAGGCAAGAGCATCTTACTCTCGTCCTTTACTTAGCGCCGTTAGTGCGTTTCTGTGAAGCCTTGAAACGAGGAGCGCCCTCACGCGTGAGCCGTGCTTCCCTGTCTAATTAGGTCGTATTTCTGGTGAGCAAAGTGAGGGATGCAGTTTTAGAGGCGAATGCATCCAAAGGGGAGAGGGCGTGACGATGATCTCAGCTCGTAAAGGTGCCGTGGTGAGCCGCTCTGCAAACTCGGCTAAACACGTCTAAGTAACCGGGTTTTGTAGTTTTTCGTGACGTTTTTTTTCACGTGTTTTTTCTCATCTCGTTTGCGTTGTAGTTCGGTAGTAGGAAACGGTAAATCGTGACCCTTAACAAATGTACTCTAATTGGTCAAACGATGATTGAAGGAATAATTAGGCTTAGTTCTTGAATCTGATAAGCCGTATTAGAAACGTTTTGAAAATTAATGTCTGTAACCCGGCTCGTGCGGTTTAGACTGTGTCGTATTGCTTAGTTTCTGATATCTGCCACTCTCATATCGAAATCTATATTCCGTAGAGCATAGCCAGTAGACAATATTTATAAGAGCTGATTCAGGAAAAAAGCTACAGCTACGAATGGCGTTACCAATAGTTTAAACTTTTCTTCTTTGACCAAAAAAAGAAACTAAGGTTAACTAATCGATGCCTTCAAAATACCTCGAGGGCTTTAAAGATGTTGGTCTGGAGCGCCCTTTCAACTTTGGGTTTGGAGTCCGCGTGGGAAGTAATTGCCAAAAATTAGTAAGAAACAATTCAGGAAGTCCATAACTCTAAATTTCGTTTCTCGCAAAACCATTAGTTGGGAACCAGTTATCTGAAAATACTTTCTCTATTGGCGAGTGAACACTTACTAAATTTGTTTTAACCATCACTGAGTGGGAAATTCATGTGCAAAGCATCTGTATCGTGAATTTGTCTAAATTATAGAGATGAATGCAAAATAAATTCTTGCTAAGCTAAATTACAAACCCTATTTTCACCTGATCTCTTTACCCTTAGTGCAACATCTGAAGATCTTAATTTAGCACGAAATAAAAAAAAATGAAACGGTTTGAATTCTTCCTGTGATGAGAAAGATAAGTTCATCTTAGTCCTCCCCCTCAGGGGATACAACCACTGTATCTATGTGAATTAGCGCTCCCAGGGGGAAAATGTGTGAGGGCCCGAGCTGAGAGTCACGTAGGCCTTCTTTATTTTGAAACAAAATGCGTTTTTGTTATGTTAAGAACCACCTTTATTCGGTTCACTGCTGTCCTGTTTTTCAGCACCTACTGTTTTCTTTTTCAACTTTTACCTTGTTTCATGACTTTCTTTCTCAACTTACTGCTTCTATGCCCCTTCTGCATAGATTCCGTATTCTCTTATTTCCATACTAAATGGTGTTTTGTTTTTCCTCTCTTCGATACGCTCTTTTTTATAGCGGTTATGGAGGCTTAAACTGACCTATAATCTGATCATCTTAGACCTCATACATATGAAACAGCTGTTTTTCTTTTACAACGAACGCACTGGTGTTTGTGCGTGACGCTTGATGACTGAATGCGATTGTTTCTTTCTCTTCTTATACCTTAACTTGTGCAGAGCCTTTCAGCTATGGAGTTGTAGCGCTAGCAACCATTTAAGTTGGCACGAGCACTCTTTGAATCGCTCGCCCCCCCTCCTACACTCGCCCTTCCTTCTCTTCTACAACTGTGGTGCCTGTGCGTGATTGACATGTGATGGCATCGAACTTAGGCAGCAACCTAACTATGGGCCACTCTGTGTGTGCCTCTTATCACATTCTGCATTGTGTGTTTATTTTGAGTAATTCCGTGTGCGTAAATCTGCGTGCTATTTTTTATGTCAGCGCCTTATGTCATTAATTAGGCGCCTTTGTTATTAGCGCAGTCGCTTATGACGTCATTTTCAAACCATAGATCGATTATTATTCGCTCAGTGTGATTCAACGTTCTACTTCGTTATTTGAAATTAAGCGCTAAGCGACATTCTCTAGAAAAGTAAATATATCTGATATGAAATTTATATTTAGTAGTTGCGTTGTTACATCATGTGGTAATATATCAAATGAATTTAAAGGATTGTTTATCGCTGACAAAAATTTGTCGCATCGACTAAATTCCTTGAGTTGTCTAAATCTACAGAATGAAACTGTGTCCCAATAAGTTCAGTATTTTCCATGAACGTTTCTAATCATTTTATAGAAAGAAACTCGTTATTGACTTTTTCTTGTGAATGTACGTTTTGCGTTTCAGTTACCGATTCTCTTTTCGCATTTGTTTCTGGGGTTGAATTAACGAGCGTTCTGGTGCGTAATTCAGACAGCTGACAGACTGAGCTGTATATTATGGCAAAAAATATTACTTAAGTGACTCTTTTCAGATAATCGATTAGTGCCAATATTAAAGTGTGCTAAAACAGGCCATGAGCGCTGTTAATCTGAACGATGAGTTGGCCAGTCTGCGGAGACCACAAATTTGCCAGTCGGTGTGTGCGGGTGGCCCCGCACCCGCGTCTCAGTCTCATCAAGAGCGTTTTGGTGTCTCGCGGGCTTACGCAGCGCAGGTGTCGGGCGCGGCAGGGAGCGTGGTCATGTCACCCTCTCTCATCTTACTGCCAGATGAGGCGCTTGTGCTTAACCGTGTTTTAGTTCGCGTCGCAGTGAAAGTTGGGCGCATCACAGCAAAGAGTTAGCATTTTATACCCTATAAAAAGAGGTAAACTGCCGTTTTACAGAGTGTGTTTTTAATACAGAGAGATAGTCCATCTACAAGAATGGTGTGAGGAGTTTGGATGAGGTAGTTTTTGTACGTATGTGGACCTTATAAGGCAGCCTGCTGTCAAGTTTGCGCATGAATATGCGATGAAACGGTTGTGCAGGGAGCACCTCCGACAAGTTTTGACTTAATTTTAGTGCGCTATAGATCAAAATTGATGTGTTGAAAAAAAAAAACTGGTCTATCCCTCATATAATGTACAGAACGACAGGCAAGCACAAAATTGAGATGAGTTCAACTATGCTTGTGATACTCTTTGTTCTCATCACTTCATCTCTATTAGTGTTTACTCTTTCCTTGAAAATAGGTTAAATATCATGAAAACCTACGCTTTAAACGCGCAATGAAATGTTCTATTGTGAAAGACGCAAATTCTCATCAACACTGGAACATTGTTCGCGTCAGAGCATCGCATGATTTGGCGAGCGCCACATCATGGCATATGCGACATTGTGCCGTCTGAGTGAGCCATTCCCCCGCAAGCGGATAAATTCGATTTTTTGAAGCGCGGATTTTGTTTTTGGGCTGATTATATTTACTTTATCGTCTTATAAATCACTCAGTTTTGAGGTAATAAACCGTAAAATTTTATAACAGTTTTTGTTGAACATCGACTTTCTTTCTAAATGTGCATTTTTGTATTACAGTCAGTTGAAATGTCGTTTCCGAGTGAATTAGCGTAATGGAAATTTGTGAGTGTTGGAAAAAAAATTCTCAATACTCCGATTTAGTTGATATGTTCTTTTTAATAAAAAACGGCAAATTTTCAATGTATGTTTTACCAATAATCACTCTAAAACACATTTTCAGCGAGGTTCAGTTGTTAAAGAAATAAGCCTGCGAATGGTTTCCCTATTTCATGACATTGTCTGCTTGGGAGTCATGAATAATTTGTAGAACAGAGAACGATTGCTTTAACATTGTACGCTTTAGATAAACCTGCTAAATAAATAGAGCAGCATTATACAAGTTTAGCGGTAATTTACATATGGAAGTAGCCTCACCGACGTCTGATTTTTCAAAGGTCGAATGTACACAAAAAAATCCTTCACTTATAGTAGTATTGTTTCAAAGTGATTTATTCTAACCGTATTGCCAGTTTTAGAAATAATTTCTTACAATCTTCATTCAGTTCTGCTTGTCTCACCACGCTCACGATTGTCTCTTCCATTGAGTTTGGACGAGTACATGAGATGCTTTTTTAGTGTACAGTAGTAACAGATTATTGTTCATTCAGACTTCCCACAAAATTGTTCATTCAGACTGTCAGTAGTGTGACGTATATATTTCGTTTCTGCATTGCATGTGTCTAACGTGTTTACCTGTAGTAAAATTTAACCTTGCGTGTTTACCTATATTTTACGTGTAGTAAAATTTTGTTATCATACGTGTGCTTTGCACGTCTTTGAGTATTATTGCGGGAACCTATTTGTTATTTGCATTTGCATTCAAATCTGCTCGTATACGATGCATGACCGAGATTTTACCTGTGAAAGATGTCCATCTGAATTCCTCTAATTTTCATTGAACGCAACCTTTCAGGGGGACACAACTATTGTATCTATGGGAATTAGCACTCCCAGGGGGAAAATGTGTGAAGGCCCGAGCTGAGTGTTAGTTAGGCCTTGTTTTTGTTGCAATAGAGTAGTGTTTTGTTTTGTTACTAACCGTCTTTTTTCGGTTCACTGCTGTCCTGTTTTTCAGCACTTACTACTTTCTTCTTCAGCTTTTTTCTTGTTTCATGAACTTCTTTCTTAGCTTACTGTTTCTATGCACCTTGTGCATAGATTCCGCGTTCCCTTAATTCGATTTCAACTGGTTCCTTTCTCCTTCCTCTCTTTGGACATCTTTGTTGTGGTAAAGGGAGGCTAAAACTTTCTTGTAACCAATCAATCAATTTCATTGAACGCATCAAATAGTAATAATTTGAAATACTGTGCGTTCGTTGAGTTTGCAGATTAATAATCATTAGTGATGTGAGCGCAAGCCTTCCGATTAACTGAAAATCCCACTCGTAGGTAACATAATTTTATTTATGGTAATTTTCAACTACTGACATTCCTACAAAATTGTTCATTCAGACTGTCAACTTCAGACGATGTTTAAACGCTGCGTTAACATAATTCCATGGAAAATTTGAAACTGCCATTGCAAATTCTTCTGTGAAACAATTTGTTCGATCGAGAATTCTCAACGCACCCAATTTCTGTCGGAAGCAATGCTCACGAAAGTTACAAAGACATTGCCGGTACAATCAGTCAATTGATTAATCAAACGCAGGACTGGAAGGTCTAGGCTAGAAGTCTATTATTCCACGCTCTTTTGACGCAAACGCTGTGATATTTCTGATGGAGTTTCGAGCCGCCATGGTAATGGATCTGTGCCGCATTTAATTGGTTCTCATGTCCCAAAATATCGTTTAAATAAGTGGAAAGCCGAAGAAATGATATCTTGATCATACAGTGTATGTTGAACGTTGATTTCAATATCGGGCTTGTTTTCAATTTTGAGAATTTGCATATTCAAGCACACTTCGTATAAGGGCCCACATTTCTTATCTTGACAAAATAGCAACTGAAGTTTTATCATATTTTTTGATTTCATGTTTGATGAGCACGTCATACCAATTTTGAAAACTCTGCTGCGGAGAAAACGTTTGTGAATCTCATCAGTTGTGTCCAGTACCTGTAGCTTTCTTTATTCAAGGTATGTGAATTTTGGACTGGTTTTGCGCGGCAATTTCTGGAATATACTGTAACAGTGTCGGAAAAATGTTTACGATGAAATGCAGCAGTTCGCATCGTACTCAAGAAGGATATGCCCTCGTTTCTTGAAGTCATATTTTTTTACTGTGCTAATTCTCGCGGTGTCAGAATGGGGAGATTTCTGGTGTTTTTAATGTAAAAATAATGTAAGTCGCATGAAAAGTAACAGACATCTTTATTTGGTTTCGAGAATTTGCGTCAGTGCACGCATACTTTACTTTCAATTTGTGTACGTTTGAATACGGTCATATTATCTATTTCATATTTCTCTCCAACGATTCTTGAAGATTTTACCATGAAGCAGGTTTCTAGACGTTTCTGAATCTAGATGCTTAATTTCGTATGTGTGCTTTTTTCTTTTCTAATGGTTTTCACTTATGTGAAACTCCTAGTTTCACTTCTGATTTTGCTGTTAAAAGTAACTATTTTTAAATTCTAAATGATTATCTTCTTAAAAATACATTAGAATCAATAAGTTTCAGTGACGGATCTAAACACCGTCTCGATTTAAACAGCCTGACAGTTTTTATCATATATATGAGAGTCGAGTCTCCGTTTGTGCGGCAATTCGAGTGTTTCAATAGGTTCAGGTGAAATGTTGATTAATGCGCTCTTAAAGTGGTTTTTTAAAATGCTCTCCTCAGGGAGGATACAACTATTGTATCTATGAGAATTAGCATTCCAAGAGGGAAAATGTGAAGTCCCGAGTTGAAGTTAGATAAGCCTTCTATATGTTGAAATAAAATATACTTTTTATTTTGGTTGCGACCATCTTTTTTTTGGTTCACTGCTGTCCTGTTCTCCAGCACCTACTACTTGTTTTGTCAATTTTTATCATGATTCATAAACTTGAGATGGAACCAAACTAAATGGTGCATTCTTCTTTTCTCTCTTTGGGACACCTTCGTTTCGATTAGGGAGGCCTAAACTAACATCGAACCAAATCTTCTTTACAAGGCAACTCATTTCATTTTCGAAGTACTATCTTCCAGAAGCGGATTTATGCAATATGTAAAGGTTAAATCAGTATTTACGACTGTAAACTCGTTAATTTCTATACTCATGAAAATCAAGTTGCTCTGAACCTTGACTTTGGCTTGACACATTTAGGATTCGAAGCCGATTTCATACAAAGTTAGATGCTATACTAGGGATATAGTGACTAAGTGACTATTCTTGTTTGAGTATCCTAAGGAAAAGGTGCTCATCAGTTGAAGTGCTAGCAGGCCCGAAAATAATTGACTCGGATTTCTGAGCAATAAAATTTCATCGTTTGATGATTTTTATCTTTCATTGTTTACTTTTTCTTCCTTCCAATAGAAAGTTAGATGCTTAAGGGCTACTGCTACTGACCTTATGGTGGAGTGTCTTGAAAACATATAGGAGACTTTTTCCGTCTGCGTTTCTTTTTGTCAAGATGTTCAACTTCAAAACCATTTTACAAACAGGATTAGTGGTAAAATTTCCATACGTTGCTATTTTGATTGAAAAAATGGCACCACTATATGAATGTTACAAATTAATGAGTAACTTGGTTTGAATATGAAAAGTATCACCTGTATTTGGATGTAAATAAACCAAAATCTGAATTTTTCGTATCTGTGTCCAGATTTGACGTGTAAACTTTGGAAATCGGTCTCAATTTTAGTACATGAACGGGCAGTGGATCCTTGAGTAATATATATTATTTCATGTGAAAGTCAAATCATACCAATAGAAACTAACCCCAGTTATTCATCTTATACGGTGCTGGATTCAAGTTATGAATAGCTGAAACCAATTTCTGCCCATTTAACCTGAGGTCCACATAGTATGAGATTGCATTACTCGATTATCGACAGTAGTCCCGTCGTGCTTGAATGCTAACACATGTACGACTGAATTTCAGAAGTTTATTCTATAGGCACAGTAGAATATATTTTAAAAAGATACGTTCTTGCCGTGCGCAGGAGCGGTAGTGTGCCTCATCAGAGCGGGGCGCTCAGAGTTCGATGCATGCCGCCGATGGCTGCCCGGCGGTCGCCCTCCTGTGGTGTGTGGAGCCCGTCCTCGCCTCCTCCATGCCTCTGATATCCTGGCTCTCCACGGGGCAGCTCTGCCCTCACATCCTCCTCTACCACGTTCTACCTACCTAAGAAAATGATTTTCTTCCACCTATCCATGCTTATCATTTTTTCTGTTCATTCTGTATCAGCGTTTTCTTTTTTCCCAAACTCTGCGACTTACTTCGGGCTTCTTTCGGCCGCGCTTCACCCAACTTTTTCGAAAGTGTCTAATGGTGCTTGGCGCAGAGATTCCGAGCACCCCCACAGCGTTAAGTCTTCTGTGAGGAGTAGCGAAAGCGGTTCTTTCTTCCCCATGTGCCCGAAGCCTTGCTCCTGCTCCCCCAGCCTGCCTCCTCCTATCCTGCCGGGCCTGTGGGACGTGCCTCCCAGGCCCCACACCACACCCTCCCCTCACAGCGTGGCTGTCGCCGTCTCCTGCACCGGACACGCCCTGCAGTCCGTTCCGTCTCTCACAGTACACGATCTTCCGGATCCTCACGTCGTTGTCGACTTGTGAGTAACATGAAAATTTGCATTTTGTGTCTTTCGTTTCCGCACTTTTAAAGTATTTGTGTAGTTTAAGAACACGCAGTATTCTTAAATATCCGTATTGTGTGTGTTCCTTTATTAGCAGAATGAATTTCAGAATCCACTCCCTTGAATAAATAGCTTTAATGTATCTTATTTCATGTAGAGTTTGTACTCTACGAAATGTATCTATTGCCGAGTAGCTGTTCTTTATTTTGACGTTGGTGGCCTCTCAGGGGGATACAACTATTGTATCTATGGGAATAAGCACTCCCAGGGATGATATCGGGATGAAAATCCCCATGACAGACCATCTCAAATACTCATCATGCGACTAGAATGCTCTGAAGTTTGATATTATCACCCAGTGACAGGTCTGTCTTCATAACAAGTGACGTTCTTGATGCACGTGTCATGAACGTGTGAGCTTAATGAAACCCATGCCCTCGTGTTTATCTAACTGCTGAAGGCCTTCAGAAAGCTTCAACACGTCTTGTTGCGTGTCGGGCAGCTGACACAACTCAGTGAACTACAATCATCTCATGTCGCCTTTATGATTTTACGGCCAACAACCTAATCAAATTTAGTTCAAATACAGTTTTCGTTTACGGATGCGTATGTTATGTTCCGTGTTGCAAAAAAGAAATCTCACAAGCTGAGCGTGCTGGATATAACGGGTGAAATTTCATGGCAGTAATGTTTGCAATTACAGTTGGTAAAATTAGTACCAAGTTATTACAAAAGTCTGAAGCGATTTTTGAATGATCCATTTGTAAATGATTCGACCATTTCAGCTTCTAACATCGTAAATTTTTTTTGGCGTTGTTGTAAAACATCTTTATTTTTTCGCTTGCTAGAAAAAATTGTTCGAAAATTTATCTTATTGCCTTAAAATTCATAATCCAAGGACAGAGCAGACACATCATATGTTTCTCTCTGTGAATAATAAAAAATACATAGGATGGTCAGGAACAAGATAACTCAAAAACCCTAAAAATAATGAGATGTATGAAACTACGCACAGGAAATGGTTTTCCGTTTCCAAAATATAGCTTCAATTTGAAGAAAACACGAAAGACGCTCGAAATGGCTTGCTTCTGAAAATCCCACCATTTCCTTTAAGACTCTGAGCAGGAAACTTTAAAGTGAGTCATTCGAATGTCTTTCGTGAAATGAAAATAAAATTGGGAAAATTTCAAATGCCGAAGAAATTATACCACTTGATATGTCAGAAAACAATCTCAAACCGTGTGTGAGATTGTTGTGTCCCATAACGTTTTCGTTGGCTTCGAACGATTTTTCATAGAATGACAAAATTTTCGCCAACTATTTTTACTCACATTTCCTTAGGAGAATATTTTCCAATCATTCTGACAGCCACAAATATACTCTTGACCAAAGAAATGAAAGCTTCAAGTATGCCATTGAGCATAAGTGTAGCTCTTTTGAAAAACTGAAAGAGACTATTTTCCATGGAAAGGCTATGAAAGTTTTCCAACTATATTTCCTCATTGATACAGAGACAAGACGAAAGCAAACAAATAGAATCTAATTGAATTAATTAGAAAATCAGATTATGAATAAGTAAGCTGATTGTCAACTGCTCCAAAATTGAAGACAAGTTAATGCTACCATTCTTGTTTTTACTCCCAAAAATTCTTTCCGGTGTTTTATAAATAAGGGTTCCTAACAGGGCTAAATGAAAATTACTCCTAACGGTAGAGATAGCGTCACGAAAATCGTTTACTGTCTCAAATTGTTTTCAATTTCTGTAAACACTCGTTATCATTCATCCTCAAGCGTTTTTGTCAAATTGTAATCAGTCTCTTACTTACACCCCTCAGGGAGATACAAACGTTGTATCTATGGGAATTAGCGCTCCCGGGGGAAAAAAGTGTGAGGGCTCGAGCTGAGAGTTAGGTAGGCCTTCTTTTTGTTGAAATGAAATATTTTTTATGCCAAGGACCACCTTTTTTCGGTTCTCT
>JACJUY010000048.1:165357-234917 GCA_014220935.1 Platorchestia sp. MABIK
CGCGAAGGCCCCTCCTCAACTTCGCTCGGATCCGTAGCTGAGGCTTCGGATTCGCTCGTAAAGACAAACGAACATTTTATGCATGTCCAAGGTTATTAAGGTCGCCAGGAAAGTGAAGCACTCCTACCATTGCTCCGCTTGTCACAAATAGTTAGCGTTCTTACTTTTTAGGCCAGTTTGTTATAAAAGCAGACCTAGTCCCTAATTATGCAAGATATGGACTGTCTTGCACGGGACTTTAGTAAGGAGCAAGGCTGGATTTGCGACACTACACTTCAGGAATATCAGACTATCACTTCTAACCAGGGTTTTTTCAATGGTAATGGCTTCTGCACACGCGCTCCTTTACCAGCACTTCTACAACCCAGCGCTCCTTCACCAGTGCTCTATCGAACGCTCGTCCTCTCTACCCGATACATCTAGAGTTGGGCTAACCTTACTGTCAGCACCTACCGCACTGTCACACTGTCATGAGTTAAGGCCCTGATACACTGGCGTTCATGACTCGAGAAATTGCGGCAGTGGATCCGGCCCCCAGTTGAAGTCAGCACTGGCGACATGATACACTATGCACGCGAGATGAAGCACCGCGGAATGCATTGCAAGGCGTCAGTCCGTGGAGGGAGTATATAGTGGAGGGAGCATAGTCGTATGCAAAGAGAACCAGTTTTTGAGATTTCTCTCGTGTCTGTGGTAACCAATAGCGTTCTCGCTACTGTGACGTCAGTTACCTACAGACCACGGTGGAGTGTGCGCACGCTTGCTTAATGCTCTCTTAGCTGCTGAGTCATCGCACCTGGGCATTTCAACCCAGATCTTGGTTTTCTCAAGAAATATATAATATCAGAATTACTAGCATAGATACATTAACAGTTGAAAACTATAAAGATTACAGGCCCTTGAATATAACAACAAATTACAGAGCGACTTCCACGCACACCTCACCCTTTGATTGGTGGTGCAGTACTAATCTTGCTTTGGAAAATGGGAGACGGAGTTGTAAAGGAGGTGAGGAGGAGCCAATTTCAGCCAAGCGTCTGTGGTTGGCTCAGAGGTGGTCACATGTGGGGCCTTGTGTATGCCCCGGTCTCTCAACTTTTGCAGCCAATTTGAATCCGATCGAACCCAGCTATGCTCCCTCCAGTATATTCTAGCTCCATGCGTCAGTCGGCCACTGCGTCTTGTACGGGTAGGTGCGGGACTGCGACTAGCCGTAGAGAGCGCAGGATAATACCAAAGCGGCCATTGCGCTGTGCTTTAGCTTTCTATAAGAGCTGCTTTTCACATTCTACAAGCAGTCGTATTTATGGAATGCGTAAATAAAATTCAGCGTTTGAGTCTTGTCCACTCAACTGCGGAGCAAGAGGTAGCTGTGCACCTCTCCCGTCAACGATCTAAACTGTACTGCTGATCGCAGTGATGACTGATGCTCGTCTCTTTCCGACGTGGTCGGATCGCTGCAAAGCTCGGTGGCCACTCCGCCAACTGGCTGGTGTGCAGGGATGGGAGGTTCTTTGAGAGGCATGCTGGCGGTTATCACCGCGATTTTTGCCCAGCGTATCAGGGCCTTTAGCCTGCCTTAAGCATGCCGTGCCCTAAGCTTTGTAAACTCTCACCCTGACCAGCGTCACAATGTACGCTGCACCACACCATCGCTAAGTTAACGCACTTCTTTTCGTAACGCAGGAATCCCTACGATGCAAAATCGCTGAGCTTGATGATAGGACAACTTGAAGCTGAAATCCTAAATAAATTCCCATATTAAACTGTTTCCTCCTTGTCATTATTGTCCTGTGGACTATAACTAAAACTCAAAACCCATTAACTGAGCACAAAACATAATTTTTCCTCCATGGAACGTAGGTGCTACAAAAAACTTTAATTAGTGCTCATTTAATTTTTAGTTTTTCTTAGTGATTTAAGGTGTTCATGTGGCATAGATGAGAAATAATACTTAGCTCAAATGAATATGTTCAAAAATTTTACTCAGTAGTTAAATTTTGAGCTAGGAGAGGTGAGCCTCACTCCATACTCAATGGTTGAAAAAGTAATTTCGCTTTCGAAAATGGACCAGGTAGGAAATATATTGAGTTTTTATTTTGGAGCAATATAAAGCGCATGCATAAAAATTAGAAAGAAATTTTCTTCGTACCATGTACAAAATAGTCTCGATTCGTCGCGAGTTGTGTCAAAACAGTCTTTTGGCTATCAAACGGAATCGTATAATCTGAATGGCACACACAGAGTGTCCTAAATATTTAATTTACTCTGTTAGTAAGTAATGATCCTATATTTTTTATTGAACTCTTCATGGTAAAACAATTTTTTCTCGGAATAAAATGAAAGAAGTGACTTATATTTCACCAAAATTCTATATGTATACGTCGAATTTGAATTTTTAACTAAAAATGTTTGCTTTAGTACCTTGTTGAGGTAGTGCAGTAAATACGTAAAAACGTAAGAATTTTTGCGCCATTTCATCTTTCATCCTCTTGCAAGCTGTTAAAACTTCTAAATCAAGGTAAGATGTAAATTCTAATGTTGCTAAATGTATTTTTGACATTCATCTAAAATTTTTACCGATTTAAGAAAAGTGTAGCTGCTTAGGACACGACCATATGGCGCTCCAAGGGTATAAAACTGACGCTAATCCAATAATGTGTAGACCATTATTCAAGCATTTCCATTCCATTTCCATTCAAAGAATGTATCTTTAACAAAGCTGCCCAGCTGCCTAATTTATTGATTGAAGAATCTTGTTTTACTCTCGGCCAGCTACACAATGCAAGGGAAGCATTTTAGTTCACACCCTTGGTGCAGTCCAAACGACATGTAGCAGCCAACACTAACATTCCAGAGCGTTGATTTGCCACGAGTAATTTTTACGTAGCTTTTATAAAAAACGGATGGAATGGCCAATTTCTTTTGGCCTATGCCGTTTTTTATCCAAATTGTATCAACTCAAACCCTTGTTCAACTTTCAAAAGATGTTAGTGAATAATTTACCCTCATAATAGAAATACTGATTAAACACAACACATGTCCTTAGAAGACGTGTTATTTGGACCTGTATACAATATTTTTCTGCTTAAATACTTTTTTTAAAAGTCTCAGTGCATTTGGGATGATTTATCATTGTGCGTGCTTGAGAATTTTGGCAAATATAATTTCACTCAAGCTCTGCTATACATAGTCTCCGAGCGGACGCTTGCACCTATTCTCGAACCATGTTGTTCTAGTTTATTTGTTTTATCTTTTAATACGCAATATCTTTATCTTTCATCGTTTAATGCGTCAGAGTCTATTCGAGATCATTAAAACATCGATTGTTTTATGTTTTTATCTTTTGGCATGTATAAATTGAATTACGGGCTACAACCTAACATGATATACTTTAAGCCTCGTCATTCATAACTTTTCAATAATGGTTATGATCAGCAGATGTTTTCAAAGAGAAAATGGGTTAACGAAAGAGACGACATGCATCCTCGCTCGCTTTGAAAGCCTGTTTCTTATTGAGGCTAATCGATGAAATGACGGAAGTATGGAAAAGTATGTCGCTGGGCTCAGTAAATCATGCGATTAGAGTGTCGCTGAGCTGCCTGATATATTTAATTTCTATGGTAAATTGGAGAAAATGGAAAATTTTCCATTCAAATAACTTTCCTGAACAACTTTCTATAGATGTGTTACGGTATTTTCTAACAATATTTATATACTCAGTGCACTTGGCCAATTATTTTTGTTTTTATTAAGCACTCTGCTGAAATCACTTCTTTTTGAGTATGTGAACACAAGCATCGGATATTGTATAAACGTGGCTCTCTATAGCTTTTCTCCAATGGTAAAACCCCTGTGTAGTCCATATCGTGTTCAATATTAAAGATAAATTGTGTGGTATGGTACGTGTAAGCAATTAGTTTTTCTATCAGAACATGGCATGAAATCTGATGTAGTCGGAAACGATACTCATCACATGGCATTATTGGGCAGCACCCAAAACTACTGTATACTTACTGGACCATCACGCAAGTATCAACCCATGCTTTCTGAATTAACAGCGGGGCGTACATAGAGACACGGTGACAACACATGTCCTTAGAAGGATATTGAAAGAGAATATTGGATTGTTTTTGATTTTCGCGAGTGATATCTTCTAGATACGACTTAAACTAACGGCAATGCCAGACCGATGTTGTTGGTCTTGAGTCCCGGAGTAGAATGGGCAGTTCCCTCCGGGCAGTTCGGGCGGCCGATGTTCGGACCGGGGCGGTCGGCCAGGCGATGTTAGGCCTGGCCGGACCGCGGGCGGCGGGCGTACAGGCAGGTGTTCGGGCGGAGCTAAGGGACGACGGGCGTCTGTCTTGGCTGTGGTGACCACTAACTCTACCAGAATATTTAGCGTGCAGCCTGTTTATTCAGACTGTTTCACGCTATTGGTGCTGGTAAAACTCTAGTTTACCAAGTTGGAGGACTTCCAAGTCACTGTCCAGATCAACCGAAATCGGAATTTCGTTCGTCCTTCCATCATCACAGAGAAGCAAGAGGTTCTTTCACGCAATAGTCGTACTGAAGAACTGGGCGAAGAAAATCAGTATCATTGCGTTAAGAATCTCTCTGATCTCTGTTGATGCGAGAAGTAACATTTGCGACCTGGTGGCTGCAGACTGACCATGCGTTGTGGAGACCTTGGAAATTAGTAACCGTAGCCGCCATACATCGGCTTTGATTCGCACTTGGTGACCGTGTGAAACTCAGGAATGGTGTGATAAACGGACATGGTGATGAATTTGTTCACAGTCTCAGTGACCGTGTTGTACACGTAGTCTTGCTTGGTCTCTGTCACGTAGTTAGTCACATAGTAAGGATTTTTGACCGTTTGAGTGACGTACTTGTTCTGCACTTTAGTCTGGGTGACGTAGTAACCTTTGGTCTCGTACCCAGTTTTTGTGACGTAGTTGGTCATGGGATAACTCTGAGTAATGGTCTTAGTGACGTACACTCCCACAGTCTCTGTAAAGTATTCGGAAGCTGTGTTGTAACCGTACTTGCTCTCCGTCATATAAATTGGTACGGTTATCATCTTGGTGTCGTACAGAATTTTAGTCTCTGTGAAAATATTAGGTTCTGCATACGCAGTCATAGTGGAATAGAGGATGATAGTTTTAGGAGCAACTTTGGTCTCGGTGATGTAGGCGTAGATGGTGGTAGGTAACTCCTTCGTGACAGTCTCGTAATACATGGAAGTACCCTGGACATCCTTGGTCATGGTCTTCCAAATCTCTTTGGGATAACACTGAGCCTTCTTAGGAGGTCCATAGGATGGAGCAGGTGGAGCGCCGTAAGAGGGAGGAGGAGGTCCGTAGGAAGGAGGAGGAGCTCCATAAGAAGGAGCCACCTGAATGAAGCCTCCCTTGTCAGGAGAGGCCACCACAGTCCCGACCAACGCCACTAACGCCCAAGCAGCTGTCCCGAACATCTGTAAACAAAAACCTTGAATTAGCACAAATATTAAAGTACCTCGCAGTTAAGGATAACACACTTAAGTCGATTTGTAGACAAAAACCTCGAATTAACACCAAAATTAAAGTACCACGCAGTTATGAACTACACACTTAGGTCGTTGGATCGAACGTTTGCGCTGTGAATATTTGTGTAGGAAAAGTGCCATAATGCGGATTTTTCACCGAATACGGGTTATTCAAAGTCTATGGTAACGGTAGAAAACTTTCTTTCGAATCTCATTAAGCCGGTTCTGGACTCCCAAGTCTCCACATCTGACTCCAAACAATTTCTTCGATATAGGAGGCATCCCTGCAACTCACTGGCTTCCGGCGCCAATTTTACATCTGGCTTTCAACTCCTGCTCGTAACTGCGTTAGTTCTCGA
This sequence comes from Platorchestia sp. MABIK, assembly GCA_014220935.1. Lineage (NCBI taxonomy): Eukaryota > Metazoa > Arthropoda > Malacostraca > Amphipoda > Talitridae > Platorchestia > Platorchestia sp. MABIK. The sequence goes on from JACJUY010000048.1 coordinate 171,247, forward strand.
ACATCTGTCCATGACATCTGCAAGCTATTGGAATGCATACTCATTTATATTCCTACCAATTGAATAATAACACTTTTCTTAACTTGAGTGATTTAAAAGCGCCCAATTCAGTCTTCGATTTTAAAGTTCATTCAAAATTGTCTCGAATTCCCTAGTGTCGGGTCTTCCACACATTTGAACATGCAGATTTTGGAAGCGTCCATGCCGGTTCCCGAGGCAGGAATTTTGAAATGCTTTTCTTCAATGTAGTGCATGGCTTACGAAGGAAGTTCTTTTAAGTCGATTTGAGTACGCTTCGAGCTATATCCCACAGCGTGATCAGATCGATCGAGCAGAAACTACTTCGCCAGCTGTACGATTCAACAAAGTCAAGTGCTTTGAAAATCCGCTCCCAGGTTCCCTCATCACCAGTCACTTAGCACTTTGACCGCAACGTGCGCCACAGGTGACCGCGGAGGAAATTTTCATTGTGCTGCTTACCAACCAGTAGTCACAAACTCAATTTTCACAAATACTTAATTAAAGCTAAATGGAGGCACAATCCAGTTAATGTTTGCTATTTTCAAAATTGCTTACCACAGTTTACTTTAAATTTGAATTAAATATTTCACTTGAGTTTAACCAATTGCGGTCAAAGCGTTAGCAGGCGTTTGTCCCGAGAGCGTGACTCCCTAATTGAAGTCTCGGCCCAGCGCGTATATGGCTCAGCGCCCCGCCGGAGCACGAGGATGGGACAAACTATCAAAACGGTGACCTGGTTGCTGGTCGACTTGCTCTTACTCCACTAATTTGCTGCGATGCTTTAGCTTCCTCAATTTTACTTCCCTACGTGAGCTGTTGCGTGCACCAGTGCATATCTCCGCGTGACTGACGAGCCCCCGTCTGCATGCTCGTGTGCATGCAATGGCTCATTTTTATTAGAATTTAAAACATGAAGAAGCATGAGAAACCACGCTGAGTTCACTGCTAAGTACGGCGCTTCATTATAATTTACCGCTTTTCAACGCAAAATGAGAGCTTTATTTCAACATGGAGGAGTGATTCCTGAGCAAAAATAGAACAAAATAGTAGTAGCATCTTTTCGTTCATATGGTCACCTGAAAGAGCTCCTTAGCGTTCACGCGTACGAAATGTTAAATCTCTTTTTGAATGACATTGATTTCTCTTTACAATACAATCACAAGGACCATGAGCGATAATCCACGATTCCCAGTGAAGACGTCTTTGCGCAAAATTTCCGCTCAAGTGGTTGTCGCCTGATTTGTTGTGACGAGCGCACGCATCTGACTGAGTCACTGGCCAGCGCCTGCATTGCGGCGGTGGTGAATGCATGTGCGCCCTTGCATAGCTTCCGAGTTCAGTGGTTCTTTACCTTGTTGGAGCCACTGAACCCCACAAGTTCCATGCATGCATTCATCGAGCCCTTCGTAGTTGGAAATATAAAATGTGCCTTTTTTCTTTAAATTCAAATATATGTACATAACTATATCCTTTATTAGTGCACAAACTGTACCATGCCAAGCCCAAGTTAAGAACCACTGCTCCAGACACTGCACGGAAAATTGCGTTTTCTCGTCTGTATAATTCAACTGAAGTCTGAGATGTGTGTGTGTTCCCTAACGAATGTAGGTCCACTGTAGACAACAGCCGGAAATTAATCAAGGCAACGATAGGAAATTAATGAGAGCGGTGGAAGAAAATTATTCAGGGCGACGGCAGAAAATTAATTAGGGCAACAGGAGAAAATAAATCTGGGCGACAGAAGGAAATTAATCAGCGGCGGAAATATATTAATCAAGGCGACCGAAGGAAATTCAGCAAGGCGTTAGAAGGAAATTGCCACAGGCGAGGAAGGAAATTCCTACAGGCGAGGAAGGAAATTAATCACTACATCGGCGTGCATGTCTGAGAAACAAAGTTTAGTAGCCCAGCTGCTGTGGCGTAAAGTCTTCAGAGGAAAAAAACTTGATGTTTTTATTCGCATTGCCTTTTAACGAGCTCATAAATGAAGAAATTGTTACTTTTTCTATCATTTATTGCACAGCAGAAGTTTCCCATGAAGCACTGGCTCCGATAGTGCTGAAAATTAAACAAATACTGGAGACGCAACTGGTAGGCTATTGTCTCACCAAATTCGAGCTATGGAACTTTACGATTTGGTAAAAAAATTAATCTTGGTGGTTGCAGAAAATGTTAACTCTATCTAGAAGCCTACGGGAATATGTTTAAGAATGTATTCGTAGGATAGATCTAATTAATTCCCTTAGACTGAACGAACATGAGAAGTCGCGATTTCAAATGATCCTTATATTTTCATCCTAAGATGAAAATATGATCCTAAATGTGTAAGATCGATCAAGAAGGAAGTGACAGATCAAGATCAACACATGATCAATACAGCATGAAGTTATAGGTAAATCGTTTAAAATTCGCCTCAGCGGGAGTGAAGAAGTCGTAGAATCGCTGATGCTGCCATTACAATGGGCGGCGAAATGGTCCACAAATAAAGAGCGCTCAAAGCGAAGCGTCAGCTGGCACGGCGACCAGATGGCTGGAAAGCACCGTTCTGGCGGTCGTCCCTCAGCCCGCGTTGAGCCGTCCACCTAAATGTGTCAACTGCTCCTAGACTGTCCGAGGCCGCGTGTTCAGGACACCGTTATGGGACGCTCAGCGTGTGCGTGCCACTCATTAACGGCGCTTTTTCAGTTTCAGTAGCCTATCTTACGGAGAATTACCAAGTATTTTTAACTTGGTGTTGGCCGACATGCGGCTCAGAAGAGGCTTATTGGCAATTATCTACAACATGTAGGTCAGAAAGGGGCGTACGTGTGATATGCCACTTTTGCAGCCTAGTAACGCAGGATTTAAATTTCGTTGGGCGTTATTCTAATCAGATTTTTGAATGCGTTTTTTCTTTATAACTGACAGCTCAGCATGAGAATCAATTTTATATAAATTTACTGTCAATACTTTAAGAAGTATACTCTATTAAACAGAGGAACGTCATACAAGACCAAGAAAGGATTTGTATTGTTATTAAATGTTTTTAATAACGTAATCATATGCGCACTTCACAGTTAGATTTTGCAGAAGCATTCAAAGTAGAGAAGTAAAAAGGTTACTGAGGTGCTTCAACTCATTTTCACTAACTCTGCAAGTTAGTAGTGAACGCGACGGACTACAACAAAGAAATATCAGTCAACCCTCAAGGAAAACGGAAACCCATCTATTCGCCAGTTCTTGGCGTAGAGGGAGAGTGTGCTTTATATTTAAAACCCTTGAAAAACGTAAGTCGGCGTCATTATCTATTCTCGCTTTCACTGTCCTTTGAGCTGTTCGAAACAAAACCTTGTTACGACTTAACAAAATTCATTTCCAAGCAGTAAGGAATACGGGCGGTTAGCCTTGCTTTACTTCGCATGAAGGCTTCGGTCAAGGTGGGTTTAAATGGAAGCATTTGTTAATTCTTGTAAGTACGAAGAAGAAAGCAATTCACCATACATCAAATACCAACATAATCCTAGCTTATAAGCTGATTAATTATTTCAAACCTCGTTTGCAAGAGAAATGCTCAAGCATTAGGGCACATACACTTCAAGAGCTTGTTATCACCTCTTTTCGTCACCAATTTCTTGAGGATTCGTGACAAGTTTCTGCTATTTGTATCCACATTTAATGATTTCTGATCAAGCTACATATGTGTGAGGGGGTTGAGGCACAAATATCTTACTCATGAAATCAAACTCAAATTGCAGACAGAAGAACTCGTATTTTGAATGAAATAAATTTGGCCCCTGTGCCAAATTGTGATACCATCTACATAACTAGCAGCTTTACAAGAATCTTTCTGCAAACCAAAGCACCTGCCATTTACGGCTCCCGTAAACGTGTCATCGTGAAACCAGAACCCGATTTTACACAGGTAACACGTTAAGAATATCATTTGAACGCCAGAGAAATATTTAGTCAAAACCAAAAAACTAAACTAAAAAATAAACTTCAATGAATTCCACAGAACAACTATTCTAACGAGGGCGAAGCTTGTCGAGTGAAATAAAGCGCACGCTTAAGTACTACACTTTTTTGCGTCCTCAACGACATGTATTTGCTGCCAAAACTTTCATTTATTCAGGCGCTACCTCCAATTTCCTCGGAAAGCATAATCATTTCCTGGCTAGGCTTTCATTTCGAAGTAGAGTGTCATCATGACTGGCCAAGTCTACGTTGAGCAGTACTCGCGTCCGCAGTTCAGCGTGTTGAATGAAAAAGTCAGGTTTCAACATGACATTGGCAAACACAAATAGAGGACGTTTTGTGAGCATGGTAATAAAATTTATATAGCCTTGACGACATCATAGAGAAAATACAGTCTTTTAACAAGAGAGTGACTGTTCGCATTGATGGTGCTTATCATTAAAACACATTATTTGAGAAAAAGCTCCTAAAAAATAAAAATTTCTGAATGTTGCCGGGAAGTGAATATATTAAACATAAGTTTTGCGGATAAGTTTCAGGCTCAGAGAATTAAAAAGTGGCCCATAATTTGGCCGAATTTGACTTTAATAGGCTCGAAGATTTTAATAATTTTGTTCCCAAAAATCGATAAGAGAACACAGTTAAAGACGTTTTACACGAAGGACATTTTGCTCGATAATGCGTAATTTTTTAGATTTAACATTAATAACGTTCAGGTAGGAATAACGTTATATAGTCGGTTGCGTAATCGCTGCATTGTTGGAACAAGAGCAGATTCTTGGAGGCAGAACATCAGCTTCGATATTTCTAAGTTAAGTTATTTCAGGTTGGTTTAGGTTAGTGTATTTAGTTAACCTAACTTTACCTAATCTAACATCACCTATCGTTACGTCAACACAACAATATAGCATATTTTCGTGTCCGTTTCTTCACTTTCAAATAGAACTGTTCTTAAAACTTCAGAGTTGAATAACTCAAAAATTAAGCATCAGCGAGCAAAATGTCATTCATGTAAAATGCTCTTACATGTGTTTCTTTAGTGATGTTAGGGAATCAAATTTTTAAATTCTCTGAGCGCATTGAAGTAAAATTCAAGCAATATTTTAAATGGTTATTAACGATACAGCGGCTCTCCAAAAGATGGAGGGAAAAAACGTTACGGTAAATTATTTTTCATAGGCTGATCATTCACAAACATACATTTCATCAAAGCTGAAAGAACTCATACAAAACAGTGTGCTGACAACTCTCAAAGTTTCTAACGCCAGGACAGTGTCTCAGCTAAAATAAAAACCGCTAAGTATTCTCTCGAGTCGTATTGAACAGGGACTCAACCTTACAGAAAGCTTTGCCAAATGGAGGAAGTAATGAGAGAGATAATGCATCCGAAGACGCCAGCAAACACAGGTTCGTCACCAGGAGGGAGCCTGGGCTCGTGGGAAGTGAAAGTGCTACATTCTTTTGCGGATGTGGACGGGAGGGCGGCAGCGGGGAGGTCGGGCGGAGCAAGAATGGGTGAAAGGAAGCGCCGTGCAACTCTGCCTGACTTAGGGAACAATAATTACACCCGAGAATAGAAACCTGTAGCCCGCTGAGTTTCGCTCGACAAGTGGATTGCAGACACAAAGCGTTTCGTTTTACTTGGTTTCATATGAATTCGTTACTTGCGAATCCAAAACGTACTAATTCCGCTAAGGAACGTTCAGGTAGACAGCGTTCGGTTGTACGCATCCGCATGTGCGAAAATTTAATTTCTGTCGGTCAACATAGAAATCAGGGAGTAAAATAATAGTCAATGTCCTTTTTTATGCCCACAAGCATCGACAATTACAGCTATCATACCGTTGAGAACTCTATGTTTGTAGTAAACGAATGTAACATCTAGATGTGGGATTTTTTCATTAATGAACCTAAAATTATTCGCTTCAGCGTCCTTGGAGCTCATGAAACCCAGTTCACTCAACGATTTTTGAATTACTATGATTGGCCAGTTTGTCAACTTGTACAGGCTCACTCACTTCCTTTTCTCCACCAATACCATTAAAATTAACTACTGTCATTAATATTTACCATTCATTTTTTCAGGCCAAAAATGACAGTATCAGTATTGAGTGGATGTAATGTAGAAACATAAAAGAGCAAGCACTGGATGACGGATATTAAGTAGGAAAATCCACGAGAGTGAGACCTTTCTCACGAGCGTCTCTGAAAAATTTGTAGGATTGAGAGTCAACTGCCTGGTCAAAAAGCCCAAAAGCACCTCTTAAGCAGATTATTTCTACTTGAATACTGAAACTGCATTCACAAATAATTTCGTCCAAACACACGTGAATCTTAAAACATTTTTATAAAGTACATGTCTAGATCCTACCTACATGCCACAATCAAGAAAGCGCTCTTTCGGCAGCTCGGTCGTCCCGCCACTCCTGTATCTCTGAGCTCGCCGGTTAGGCTGCCAGTGAAAGTGGCGAAAAGCGTGCTGATGTTGCGCTGCAGCCTATTGGCTGTTACGACTTGCGGTTACCTGAGCTCTTATTATGGTCTACGTTCTACTGTTTGTTGAGGCTTATACAGCTTTTACATTAATTACAATCTTCTTGAACTGCGTTTTATGTAAACTGCCAGGTTTGACATTTTTTCTGATCCTTTTATTCATTAATAAATGTAGGCTGCATTTCTATTGCTTCTCGTTCGTAGTGCTGCTATATTTCATCGGAAGCTCCTGCAGAATGCTGAGGTGTTCTATTTGAACCAAAATTTGATTACGATTTTGAACTCATATTTTGGCAAAGAATATTAGTGTCATCAAGCATATATTAGAACGTATTTTCCCATCCCATCATTGTAGAACTACCTACAGTGATTTAACCTTCTATCGCCGACGAGGACAATACATCTCATTTCAAAAACTCGAGTATATTTTATTTCTTGTCGAATTTGTACTCATCTTATTTGAAGTTCACAGCCAAGTGGTAGTTCTTTCATTCTTCTAATGTCGCTCACAACCTGATACCAGAGTCAGTATACTGACGGTGGTTGTAATAATGGTAATATGAGTAACAATTGTGAGGTGAAGGGATTAAATAATTCCAATTCATCGACTGTACATTTAGGTGCTATTTTTTCTCAAAATCCGTGGTTTTCCAAACCGTTACAGCAAAAGAATAGTCTGTAACTATACCCAAACTTGAGGCAGTGTTGGAAATATTGTATTTTTCTTTGTCTTCACCTCGGTCCAGGAAGTGTCACTTGTTTCATCCCATAATCATTTCAAGAGCATTCAAATGAAAACTCGTGACCTTAGCAATGCTGTAAAGTTTCAGGAATTACAACTCCCACGCACATCGACCCGTACGTACTTGCGCTCAAGGTTGTCAGATATGCTCTTTTTTAAGCAAAAATTGACTATTTTTCGAAAGAAATTGGGCGTAAAACCGCTAAGTAAAATGCCCTTTCTTGATGAAATTCTTCTCTAAAATTGTCCATGTTGAGAACTTTGGTTAATCTAGGAACACTACGAGCGCTCACCGCTGAGCATCTAATGTTTAATCTAGTTAAAATGTAATTTGTTCTCTTGAGTTCTCATTTCTTTTTTGGCTATTTCATAACTAGCTATTTGTTCACTTAAATCAACACTGTTTTTTATTGAATTATACCCTACAATTCACGAAAACTTCAATCAGTCTACGCACTCATTTCAGAAGTCATACGATCGTAGTCCTTACACTAACTACTGACATACTGATAAGAACCAGCAAGGGTATGCGTGCGGATGGACATCAAACTACCTCTCATGATCACATTTACTCACGCGCGGGTCGGTAAAGAAGCAAGTTTTCAGGTTTTTATGGAAATGTTCTTAATCCCAGGCATGACTTGCGCTTCTCCCGCCTCCCATTTTCTTCTCTTCTAGTGCGTGAAAACTAGCTGTCCTGATTCCGTCCATCGCTTCAAAGTTAGTCCCATCACGGAGGTTACCGTGCACATTCCACCATTGCAATGCATACGTCACCCCAGCCTCGTGCACATAATGAATGTCTAAAAACACGAACTTTGCTCAAGTTTCTACTTTCTAGGCAGCCCTCTGACGGGATTGCAGGTTCCAGACAAGCCCAGAAGCTGGATAGCAGGTTGTGGATCAACTTATCTCATTACTGTTTAAAAGGGCTTTAGAAATACAAAATATTTAGTTCAAATTTAACAGCAACGCCTGAATAATTCATGTGTAGAATATGTTGAAGTATATGGAACGAAAACTCACACAAGCAGAGTAAAAACTAAACATGGTTGCTTACAAATCTGATGCTTACATGTTAGTTTTTTTTTCAATTTGGGTGGGAGGAGAACTGTTGTATGTACGTAATTATTCAAACTATTACATGTGTCTAAAATTTCCAGCATATCAGAAAAAGATGCCGTTGGATGAGGTGTAGAAAAAGGAGGTGTAGAGGCGCATCACTTCTATTCCCCAAAGTCTATCTGATAATCGCAGAAAAGTGTTGGACCTGACCAATTCTGATAGTGGTTTTGAAGAAAAACGCATTCGTGAATAAGTCGATACGTCTCACCAAATATCGAATTAATGTCAAATTTAAAAAGATGTTTTAAAAAGTTGAACGGTGAGTTTGGTTTTAATAATTTTACTTATATTCTAATTAGAGGTATAGCAAACAATTCAAAAGGAAGGTTGAGCATTTCACAGGAGTTTTACTCTTGTATCATTTTATCCTGGTGTACGAAATCATCTAGAGAGTAGAAAAATTAATATGAGCCACGATCATAGTACAGTTCACGCAGCCTCATTTGTTGCTTCTACTCGTATTACTTAAGCTTTGTAACATCGAGTAATAAAACTCTTTACTCAAATGCCAAAAAAATTCAAAAACGGTAACTAACATGAAACTCAGCAGGCTAAATGTTCACATCTGTCAAGCGAGGCGGTTGCCTTTCATGAACATTTAGGAATTTGGTTACAAAGTTCTCATCCCTCTAGATCTATTCTCCATAATGCGTAAGTAAATCTTAACAGCACAAGGAGTAAAATGAACCAGTAAAGTTGCCTCCGTACAGCCAAACTAGAGTTTGAGCAAGCAATATGCAAGTGAATTACTACTACATAGGTGCTGTAGCTAGTGTGCAGATGAGAAATCTCACGATTTGTATGAAGAACAATTTTACGTGAATAAAGTTGCAAGAAATTTTCTCTCTTAACTTCCGTTCTGAGTTTACCACTACCTCAAGCGCTGTATTTTATATATAGTGGAGCGTTAGAGGTAGTGGTTAATGACACACTATTATGTTTCGATAATCATAGTGCCAAAGTCATTGGCTAAATTCTTAAGTTGAGACGCAAGACCTAGATAGTTCGAAGAAGTGCGCGGATTCAAATTATGAGCTTCAGCAATTTGCCATGCAAGTGCGTCACAAGTTGAGCGTTTCGAAATCTAAAGGCCCTTTTACATTGACGGTGTCTTCGCGCTCCACACCGTCGCTCCATCCCGCCAGTCAAATAAGCTCCGCCCACAGCAATGCAAAATGACCCTTATTGCCACGCTCACGGTAAGGAGCAGCAACATTCTGCATGCTAAATATTGGCGGTGTGCACTGCCAGTCAACAGCGTTCAGTTGCTCTTGAGACCATAGAGAGCATGTGTAGTCTTGGCTTACATATTATGTAGCAAGGAAGAAATTAAAACTCCTATTGAAAAATGTGAAGAATTTCCATGTTAATGGAACTTTAAGCTCGCAGAGTATAAAAACAGTGTCCAGAGAAGATGCTTTTAAAAGTATAGCATCTAACTTCACAAATTATGATATTGCAATGATTGAAATGAAAATTCAAACACTGAGAGGCCAAGATAGGAAACAGCTCTCACTATTCAAAAAATCAAAGAAATATACACTGCGTATGTAAACGTAAAATTAAGTACAGTGTAATTAAATTGCACAATGTACATTGTTCTCAGGAAAATGACTTCAAATACACGGAAAACATTCGGCAGGTGTCATTAGAAGATTATTCAAATTAGAGGAAAAATTAAAAAAGTACACTTACAATTAGTAATGGGTATTTATTTTTTCTTTCCATTTACAGTGTTTTTTGAAGGTAATTGGGTAGTATTAAAGTTTTTTTAGAATATTAGATTTTCACTTCAGCAAATTATTTTGTAAATATTCTGCAAATCGTTCTGCCAAGTAATTCTGACTTACAATTAGTAATTGGTATTTATTTTTTCTTTCCATTTACAGTGTTTTTTGAAGGTAATTGGGTAGTTTTAAAGTTTTTTTTAGAATATTAGATTTTTACTTCAGCAAATTATTTTGTAAATATTCTGCAAATCGTTCTGCCAAGTAATTCTGTCAGTATTGCAAGAGCAATACTGACGATTGCTGTCTCTGGGGAAGGAGCGTCGTGTTGAGCGGCAATGTAAAAGCAAGTCTGTGTGCACTGACGCTCAATCCTCTCGTGGGAGGAGCTGTAGCAAGTTCACCGTCGCTCCACACCGACGCTCCACACCGCAGGTGTAAAATGAGCTTAATTAACAAACCGAAAACCGCTGACATCGTTGACCAATAGGAAGCTGCCGCGAGATCAGAGTGGAATGAAAATTTCAGTACGAAATCCAAACATGAAAAATTCGTCAAGCCTAAATAACTTCGATTAAGAGAAAGTGATCAATCATTTCAACGCACGAACATCATGTGTATAATTTTCAGGATCCACGGTAATCATTACGCATATGCATGGGAACGAGTGGATGATCTGAGTATGATAACTACTATAATCACGCGAAGCGGAAGAACAGTCTCAGAATCTGCGAGCGCGAGGCACGCACGCAACACCCGTCACCCGACCGATCAGGACGTATCGCCGCCCCTTGCTCCCAACAAAAACATAAACACAGCCATGCACAAAAAGGAGAACTTTCACAAAACCCAGTTCACTACAAAACACGCGGGCACCGGCACGAGGCTTCCTGTACGCGGGTAAAAAGTTGCCCAATATATTTCTGAGGAGAAATTTCCACCGAGTAAATGGTAACAATGAATTCAAGAGGAAGTTAGAAAGCGAAGCAATCATCTTGCTCTCCGGATCTCTGCTCAGAAACACCCTATAACTTTAAACCCGTTTCACCTTTCCAATGAAGCGTCTATTGATTAGTTCCTTGGCACGATTTGTGGGGTCGACATCTTGAAACACTGTTTCATTATTACAGGATAATCCTTTGGAAATACACATGATTGGAGTTTTAGAAATTTGATTGATCTTCAATATTGGAATACTGGAAGCATTCCGAGGAATAACAAACACTCAAATCAGTGCGTGTTCTGATTCTCCCATCATTCCTTCGAAGCGACCTAGTTCTTTCAAACTTGTTCAAGCACAGACTCATCAACAGCATTGTAAAAACTGAACCTTTATAATGGGTGTCAAGTTTCTCACGGGTCCAATCTAGAAATCTTGGAGATCTTCACCTACATTAAATATACTGTAAGAATATTTTTAAACCCTACTTTCAATTCTACACGCAAAAGTTTGTATTTTAGAAACTTGCTTAAAAAGTTACTTCCGCACTCAAGATACTTTTATCTCTCACTTATGTTCAATATAGAAAAAACCACCTTCACTGCTCCTGTAATTTGTTTCCACACCTATGCTGCGCTAAATACCCAACGTAGATTTAAAAGTATACAATCTCCGATTCATGCTAGAAAAGTTTCATGCTAGAAAAGTTTCCTGCTCCATCAGAGGAGGGGGAGCGATGTTGTCTTTTCACTTTGCAATGAAGCAGCTGTGTTCAAGTTGAAAAATATTGAAGGGGAAATACTAAGAAGGCTATGCTATGTAACTTTGGTTAAATATATCAAAACACTGCCTTGATGTATGGGTGGGCGACACGGAAATCTAAAAAAAAACTTTCTAAAATACATTTTTGCATGAAGTAAAATTCTTCAGGCATAGTTCTGCGTCGTGTTATCCTTCAGCCTAAAATACTCCCCAATTAAAATCGCAATACGTGACATATTCATGGGAAATATAAATTTTCATTAAATTATATGTAACTATAAAATTGATGCATCTAAGTAACTCTGTAAAGGAAAAAGATTTTAACATACCACAACACTTAAAATGCAATTCACTAACCATTTAATGCTTATTCATTTCTACTTGTTCGTAAATGTTTCAGATGTCTTCTGAATATCCTGAAACAGCTGAAAATGCCGATCAATTGATTCGACAACTTTCCGGAGCTTGGTGTTCACAACTTTGAACTTGGAAGTTTTGAACAGTGGTTCAATTAATTTTCACATTACATTTGATACGGGCCGTAATGCTCGTCAGTATAATTGTATTTAAAACTCGCTTCTCACTTACCTAATAATTTCGCCCTTCAAGTTACACTTTGCGGCTAATCTCCTTTCTTCAAACATCAATGGAGAAGTTAGTCATTAAGTAAAGTTATTGCACCAACACAAAAAAAGAACATGTGATGCTGTGAGAACATTTTTTGAGTGTCCCTATCTCAAAAAAATCAGTTACACTCTTTGAGAATGAAACTTTTTATAACCGTAGGCGACTTTATTTTCTGCAATTATAGGTAACTGGACATAAGAAACTGTATCTACTTACGCTTCAGCACAGTAAAATCGGCAACACTGAATGTTCTTCGTTATTCTACTCGTGCGACTACGTATGAGTTTAGCGAATGGATTTGCGCAGGTTCCTAGACATCGAAGGGTGTTAAGGTTTTTGATAGAACACTGCGAGTTTGTGCATAAGGGCAGTGCATTAATTGTTAGCTAAAATCAGCAAGATCTAAGCGCATAAATATAATACCGTGTAGAGATCGATCACTGGGCAACAAGATGATAATTAATGCTTGCAACATTTTGTAAAAATAAGCTTTAAGCAATCACTCACAACATCACTCACTGCCTTTTCGATAATGATAAATTTGTGTTCTGATCATAACTGTACAGCACAGGTTCCATAAAAATTGCACTGAGCGACTTCGAAATATCTAACATCTCAACAAAAACATGAAATAACTTTATTTGCACATGAGTTGTTTGCATTTGCAACGAATTTAAGCGTGCACAGAACATGGGTGCAAAGAAACTTAAAAACCCACCTCTGCTGTACTCGTGCCCGTCTGTACGTAGTGTACGGCAGCTGGCTTAACTGAACTCCGATTGCGACTCCTCCGCGCTCTCCTCGCCTTATATACCGGCTCCCCCTCTGGGGGGCACACACCTCGAACTTTCTCATGGCCCCCCACTTGTTACCTGGCCCCCCTCCCCTGCCATTGGCAGCCCCGAAATGATGCACGTCGAGGTAACAATGAAAGGAAAGCCTTCAGAAGGACAGGTCGAGTTCAACGGGCGCAGATTGTAAAGTATTTTGAAAAGCGAGAGTGATCCTATTCATTGGGTGTGGCAAAAAAAAAGAGGAAGCCGTTCACTCACAGGGTGCGCGCATGCCATGATTAGAAATACTAATAATTTGTTTACGTAAAGGTTGCGGTTTCTGAGTATTTTACGTGCTTGTTTTTTTTAATGTCTTGTGCAAAAAGTGACACTGCAATATCAGTTCAAGTTTTGACAAGCAATTCGCTCCAGCGCTTCTGAATATTTAGTTCAAATTTAAATTTAAAATATATATAAATGTACAATATTACAACTGCGTAATCATTTCTCGGAGAACGGTGAGATGATCATGAGATAATCTGCGCCTACTTGTATTAACTGATAAAGTGTATTTTGGTCGCCATTGAAATTTTCTTTGTTAGATTACCAGCAAAATTATAAATGTTGGCGAAAAACACGTTTGTTCTCTATTTTTCAGTAAACGCTCAGCGGCACAGTTATTAAAAAAGCAGGCAATGGATCCTTACGTCATGGAGGAACGAAATTGCATGTATTGCCAAAAGTTCTAAACTTAAAATGCGGCTCTCATACTACTTCCGTGCGTGAGTCCAAGAAAAGAAACAAACCTGTTGTCGGTTTCGTTGGTAAAAAAAAACGGAGCAAAGTGACAGGTTTCAAATTTCAGAGCTGCCGGTACGGATTTGAGGAGTATTTTATCCACAGAAAGGAATGAGTTCTTGTTGAGTACATATTTCATAGTTTGATTTTTTCCATTGATCACGGCGTTAGGGAGTGTGACACATAGCGAATAACTTGTGGCTTCAAAAATTTTACGAACGATAACACACATCTATCAACGAAACTACTCAGTTGTTCGTGCATGTGCAAAATAGAGCCCGCTGGCGCTTGAGGGCCCGCTTGTCGCACGCCATCCTTACCGGCTGATCACAATGTGAGCGATAGCTGCAGTGGAGGTGCTGACTAATTTGACTTTCACTGTCACCTTCGTCTTTAATTGAGGATGTGTTTGACGCTGTTTAGATATGTTTAGGTGCAAAAGTCAGGCAAAATTTCATGATCCTTCCGAATTGAACTATTTTCTTTAAATTATGAATTTGAATGACGCTATTAAGGTGCAGATATCAGGCTCACTTTAATAGTTTCTTTGAATTGCGCTATTTTTTTTTATTGGTGATTTTTGTGTGGATGTGTTTAAAAAAATATAAGGCAGATTTTAATTGTCTTTCTGAATTGTTCTTCGACAAAAATATTTTTTTGCTATAAATCTAAAGAATCAGTGCGATTTTTCATGAATCCTGTGAGATTCATTGGGAAAATACAGAAATAAATCACTGTATGGTAATTCTTTGAACTAAATAGCATGTATTTTTGAGAATCATCAAACAACTCTGATTCGTGTAAGCAATTATGGTGTCTGAGTCACTGTGAACTCTGATTATCATACTTCGAATGATTTATATGCCTAAGGCCTCAAATGTTTTTCACAAGCCAAGACCAGCACAATAATGCCTACAATTTTCAACAAGCTGTCAATTATTTCACCGCTTATAGGAGCACCTGGCCAGTAGCTGTCGATTCCTGAACGTACGCAAGTGTTTTGAGAGAAAACCAGGGACGTTCTTAGTTGAACATCTGCTATCAAAAGGATTTCAGAAAACAATATCTCAAATAAATGAGTAATTCGAGGATATTCAATTGTCGCTCTTAAACTTCTCGGATAGAGAACTTCTATCTTCTCATTATTTGTCGTCGACGATTTGGCAGACCATTCGCTGTTCAACTATAATGGAGTCCTAACTGGAATTGCTGTTGACTTCAAGGTTTACTTGCTTTAAGAATTTAGCACATAGCGATTATTGACCTAATTCAAATAAAGTAACACGAAATGTTCCGAGTAATGATAGTGATAATGATACCTGTTGCTTGGTCAAAGTATATTTAATGCTGATGAGAAAATAAAACACTCTTTTAACACTCTTTAGCTGTGGCTCAGTATAACCTCATTTAAACATCGGCATCGTTCTAGGAGCACAAATAGTTTGGCAAATTACATTCAAAGCTAATGAACAATTAAAACATACGCTTAATATATTTTTAACTACCAGTCATTTAAAAGCATCGCTCTATTTTGTGGAGCTCTTGCCCACGTAAGCATATACTCGCGACAGCTTGTTCGCTGTCTCATGTCAGATAAGCTACTTTAGAGTGTGTGCCCTGCATTGGAGATGAAAGGTCGTGGATTTGACGGGCCTGTCGCAACTTGTCGCCGAGAAATTAATAGGAAGAGACCTGGTCTAGTTCTTCACTTCCAAAACTCTACGAGACAGGATTCCTTTCATCCTCTCAAATACCCACAGCACACAGCGCACAGAAATGTGATTGAAGCAACTTGGAAGACACGCACAGAACAATTAACCATTTTGTCTGAAAATGATCTTGGCTTCTTGCCACCGAGTGAAAGTCGGAATTTGTGGCGGGGTGACGAGCTCTGCATGGCGTGAGCTATGAACCTGAAGGAGGGCAGCGGCACTTGTGGACGCACTGCCTTGTTTCCGGAGCTGAGAGGCGTATCTTACGCCATCAAATGAAATAAACTGCCTACGCAATCAAATACCTTTACCATAAACTAAGTACAAGATAAAATTCCCACCTAGAATCCCAATTATATTCGAACTAAAAGATAAAATACCAACTCGATAAGTAAGCTACAAGCTAAAATTCTTAACCGAGACAGTACCTCCTCGATAAGCTAACTACAGGCTAGAATTCAAACACAACAAAATACTTACACGATAAGCTAGCCACAAGCTAAAATTCTTAAGCGACACAATTCACCTTCTCGATAAGCTAGCTCCAAACAAAAATTCTTAAATGACGCAATAGCTACTAGCTATAGGCTAATATAGGCTAAAACACTAGCTATAGACTAAAATAGGGTAAAACACTAGCTATAGGCTAATATAGGCTAAAACACTAGCTATAGGCTAATATAGGCTAAAACACTAGCTATAGGCTAAAATTCAAACACAAAAAAATACACACACGACAAGCTAGCAACAGGCTAAAATTCAAACAGCGAAATACTTACACGATAAGCTGAGTACAAGCTAAAATTCTTACACGACAAAATACGCCTGCGATATTCTAGACACGGGCTAAAATTCAAAAACTACAAAATACCTACAAGATGAGCTAGTTACAAGCTAATATTCTTGCACGATTCAATACTTACACGATAAAACATTTGTTCGATTGAATACCAACCGAAACCATTATACACTTCCTGTGCACGATTTAATAGCTACCTGAAGAAAAACCTGTAATACCTGATGAGGAATTAAATAAACTCTTTCTTATTTCCTAAGGAGTGTTTACTGTTATTAAATACACTCCCGACAAAAACCTGTAAAACCCGATGAGAAATTGAAAAACTCTTTCATATTTCCTAAGGTGTGTTTACTGTTATCCCATGTGAAGATGAGGGTCGCTCTATGTACAACCAGTTAGCCCACCCTCTGCTTCCGTTACTTCTGACTCTTTCGCTTGTCGCTCTCGACACTTAATCAGCAACCACGCTTGTTGGTGGCCAGCTTGTTGGTGGCCTGTAACCTGACGTTTCTATTTTTAAAGCAGAGCTCCAGTGAACTTCGGCTTTGCCGCGGCTACTTAAGCATTCAACTTGTTCCCATACTCAAAAGGGAATCAGGTCTTGTTTAGAAATTGATATCCCGCAGCCCACCGTGCCCACGTGTTTCAGATTTTGAAAGAAATCTATTTCTACAGTCTATTATTTGTACATAAAATTATACACTTCTCCACAAGAGCCCTATTCGAAAAATGTTAACAGTCTGCCTTTTGTGAGCGTTGTTTTCTTCAGGCTTTTTTTTTTTTGAAAGACGTTGTCCTTGCCTACTGAGTTTGAATAGTTGTTTGTTATTCTCCCCACTGATCATTGTTTGTTTTTCATTTCTTAGAGTAACACGTCAGAAAAATTGCGGAAGTGAAAATTTTAAAATATACTTATATTCGAAAAGCTTTGAGCCTGTGCTCACTAATTACAATGAGCAAAAGTTAAACATTGCGTAAAAGTCCTGCCATTAACAGTACTCTGAACGCTATTTAAATTTCACATTCACATAAAAAACCATCTTCTATAAGTCACTAGAACTTCGAGAACGCGAACATCCAGAGCTCACAAAATGGAAAAAATGTGTCGTTATATCTGACAGCTATTAGGTTCCCCATTCCCTTTTCTTGCCATTCAAACCGTGGTTGAGTCTCACTTTTCCCCCTTGCTAGAACCACCATCATAACATGCCTTTTTAATTGATACTCAAGAGCATCAATTAAACGAGAAATTACAACTACCTCTTGCCCTGATTTCGTTCAGCGGAGGAAAAGAAAAGAACAGCTCTTTGCTGCAGTGCTATGTTGGAAGTCATCTCCCTCGACTGTTGAGAACAGCTCAGAGGTTCACGGGAAGGAAACTGCTGTTGATTCTTTTGATCCTTTCATGCGTAGAAGATGTGTAGTCAGTAAGTGAAACGAGCGACTTGATGTCCATGAGTACACGGAAGAGAGATGTGAGCACCAAACATGCGCCAGTTCTTCAGCGAGCCGACAAAGCGTTGTGCCCAATGTGAAAGTAATCTGCCCGATGCAGCTGTTCACGAACATGAATAGAACCTCCGCGATAGAGCAATAATGAATCAGCTATAAAAGGAAACATGAACCCAGAAACTAAATTTTCAAATATTTCCTGGAATAATGGGTATCGTCTTAGGAAGTTTCTTGTTCATGTTTATTCACTGACACAAAATTTTTCAAACATTCATTCGCATGATGTGAATAGTTTTCAGGTACTGTTTGTTCGCGTAACTTTGTTCCTCCAACAACGTAATAAGAGACATCAGTAAACAAGTGGATTCCTTGTAATATGGAACATTTAATATTCAAGCAGTGCTCTTTCTTCCAGTGTCGTTTAGTACTGGTATCCGGGTGCTACCATGCAGGATGAGGCGCTTTGCATCCTAGGCACTTCGATCTTCTCATGCTGCAGAAAAAACGTGAGTAAAATTCTAAAACGTACAGTATTTGTGAAGACTTATTTACGTCTTATTTTCCGCTTTTTAAAACGTGGATATTTTACATTTTTTATTTAATTGACACTTTGTTTTTTTTTTTGGCAACCTTCATTTTATTTACGTATTCTATTTATATTGCCAGTTTCCATGAGTTCAGCGAAATAAAAACGCTTTCACTTCAAACGCTTTCCCAGCAGAGCCAGTTAAAAGAATTCATGGGTCTCATTACATTTCAATTCTTCGAAAAGTTATGAACTTCAAATATTACACACACGCAGATGAGCTAAATTCGGGAAGGAGTAAACAGATAATATATACTCATGAAGAAGTTGAAAGCCCAATTCGAGACGATGTCAAAGCTCTATCTCGGCATTATATTAATAAAAGCAAGTTTAAGAGATGAATTATCATGTGAAAATAAATTTATATTAAAAATACATTTTAATATATCATGCACACTTTTTTTTGTTCATGGTTTCTCTGATACTTCTAGCATTAAAAAAGGATCTAGAGGGTTCAGACGAGAACTTGAGTTTTTGTAGTAGTAGCATTTCATTTCAGCAATGGAAAATCATAATGCGTCTTGAAAACGTCACTTGACTTGTTCGAGACTGTGTGGTTAGTACAAGGGGTATATTCGCTTTATCTGCCATTTATTTTATGTTATTTTTTCTACAGCATAAATTTTTAGTTTTGATACTTCGACTTATTTTGTCAGTGCACTTGATGCAGTAGTAGCAGATCCATCTCCACACAAGGTAAGTTCTCTCAAGTGCCTCAAGTTCTCATAGCCGTTAAAGATACGGGCACCAATTACTTGAACGTCACACCTTTCCATTTCATATATGGGTACGCCCTCTGGGTTAACAAATTGAGTCCAGCTGAAAACGAACTGAGGTTTTGCAGCTATGATGATTTCCTAAACATGTATTTATTCATTAAATTGAAAACTCACTCCTGTAACCAAGTTGATCTCATTTTAAAAAATTACTCATCGGTTGAGAAGATGAAACAAATGGGGCCGATATATTTACAGGGGATATATATTAAGTGCATACGTCACAGACTACCGTAGTATGGAAAGATTTTTTTCCGCAAGATCATAGGACGTTCTGTAAAACACTGGCTGAACGGCCGGGTGAGTAATCTTTGAGAGTTATAATGAAATATATCGATGCACCATTGCTGTTGCTGCCAGTGATAAGATGTGGCTGTCAGGGTGGCTCACTCTTCAATAAAGTTATAGGAAAGCAGACAGTAATTCTTACAACACCGTCGAAATCGACGTTATCAAAGGTCACGCTTACTTACTATACGGGAAAGTACTGACGGCAATTTGAAAGGGAACTCATCATTTGATTTCGCAATATAAATCAGCACGTAACGGAGAAAATATACACAAAGGCTCTGTATTTCCTGCTTTGTGAGCAAATTCAGCAGAAAGAATGCTTTGCTCGCTGATGAACTGCAGATTTGAAAGCTGACTTACCATATGGTCGCACTTCCTGATGGAAAGGACTCGAATATAAAGGTGTGAACTCAACAATAAACATAGCGTTATTCAATCAATAATGTAATTAGGATGTTATTAACAGGCTTAAAGTCGCTTCCCACGAGTGTCATTTTTCATTAGTGATGGATACTGAACATTCGCGTTCAGAAATTAAACAACTCCTCATAACGAAGATTGAGCGAGTGAATATTATCAAACATCGGGCTTCACTGAATATCTCGATGATAAATAAAAAACTAGTCAAAATCGATTGCAGAGTTTCCTTATTTGGATGCGAGAATGTATCATAAAATAATAGAGAGTGATCCGTGCTGCTCATGCGCCTGTACGGCTGCAGCCAGCCAACTCGTGAACAGAAACTACAACTGAATCGTGTTACGTGGGTGAAACTTCTGCGAGTCTCGTTAGCCATAAATTACACCGATTTCCTCACAAATGATGGAAAGTCAAGAGAAACAGAATGTTGTTCCTGAAAAAAATTATCTTAAATAATGAAAAATGATTGAGCCATTTGATCTCGACGAGCTTCCCATAGGAAACTTCATCTGTAAAACTTTGAAATTTGAATAATTTTGACGACGAAGATCTTAAATGATTAGTATCTCAGCAAGCTGGCCAGCTCAATCATTTAGCTAGAAATAAATGTAAATTCATATTTCCTTATTGTTTAAAAACACGATCTCAAACCTCAGTCCACTTTATTGGACCTAAAACTTGAAATTTTGTCTATGCTGAAATTCCTGAAAAAATTTACAAAGTATTAAAAATAAATATTCAGTCTCTATTTCAATACAAAATGTGTTGACACTCGATGATAAAATAGAACTTTTTCAACAAGATGATTAAAATTGACAGGGCATTTAATAATGCAAAGAAATTGGTTTTTAACCTATCCCAGAATGTACTATTCTCACTTGCCTGGCTTAAGATTATACTGTTAGCTATAGCACTAAAAAACTAAGCCTTTATTTTATGTCTCCTTTGCGACTATGTTTCGTGCACAAGGTTAAACTGGTGTACCTTAGTATAACGTTTTGATAGGATGCCCTAGAAGTCGCTGAACTTATACTAGCCCACAAACAGCAACATTCAAGTATATCCATTGTATTAGTGTTATGGAATAATCCCCCTGATGTGCCATTTGTGGTACAGTTTAAATTATTTAAACTAAGGCAATCTTTACTACTTGAGAATTAATAAGCCCGATCAGATAACAGAATAGACAGATCTAAATGGTTTCCACCCAACACATGTTTGTCGTTATACTTCGATACAAAAAGCTAAATTCCAAATAGAACTCGAAGATATACTGACGCATTGACTAATGAAAAAATAGTGATAACACACAATGAAGTAAGCATCAAATTAACTTCCTGGTCCATAGTATTGTTAAATTCTACCAGCCACGCGGGCTAAAAAATCCCCTTTTATAAACATTTTTAGGTTCATGGTATTCCTAAGTTGATTCCATTTTAGTCACGTTTTGTAAATTGAAGATTTTCAAGGCGAATCATTCGCTGGCAAAAAACTCCTGCACCAAGAGAGATTATCCACGAAATAAAAATGAACAGGGCGATACATACCTTATAATATTCAGCTAAATACTGAATCAACATTAACAATAACACAGTTGATTGCAAAGATTCCATCTTTCCAATTGGTATATTCGAGAGCCTAATTACCAATAGTAGAATTACCTGTAGCGAAGTTTACATAGGCAGGAAACGACATAACTTCCCTCAGCCCCACGATGAAGGCCTCTCGCAAGACTCGCGCCGCAATTAAATGTGTAATTGGCGACTGCATGCCGCAGTCAATATGACGAACAATGGAGCAGTATTCTCGTGAGGGTTCAGTTGAGCGATAACAAAGAAACATAAGCAGTGAAATTGATAGCGAAAGTCAGGTAGGCTGAAGGAAAGTAATTGTACATATGCAGGTAATTAAGTTTCGGGTTATTTAACTGTTAAGAGCGCGAGTTCTTCGACACTTTGACTTACCCGCCTCTTTTGCATTTCATGCATCAAATTCTTGGTCATCTAATCTTACGAAACATCCGAGCATATCATTGGGTATTTCTTTTCCGTCAATGCGTGTAGTTAAAGAGATTCCTGCTAAGTGTTTCATTAATGTAGACTTTATCGTTCACGCAAGTAAGTGCACATTTTTGGTGTTCGGGGATTAGTGCTTGAGTGCGACAAAAGCGTCTCAAGGGTATGGGTTCAAATAAAGCTAAAATTAAAGACAGAGTTCTCTTCACAAATTACAAGCGACTGAGTTCCCATAAAACTAACATTTTTTATAAGGTTGTAAATATATTCTGCGAAACTGGTGATTCAAGCTTGAGACGAGAGCGAGAATCCTTTGAGGCACAAAAGCTAAAATTTGAAGCGCAATTGACAACCGTAGAATTGGAGCCCATATTTTACCACACGCTCGCTAACCAATTGATGATACCGCCATCTTAAAGCCTCTATCAGTGAAAGTAATGTTCTGTTTGATCACTTGTGCAAAGACACAAGCTTGTAGTTCTGTTTTGCATAAATTGCATGCTATGGATCATTTACCTCTCACGCCGCTTTCTTTCCCTCCCACTCATGCCGACGTGGTCTAAGAGTCGCAGAATTACGCTGGCTCAAATGACATATCGAAGCCTGGAGAAGCCTTTCACAAGCGCTGCATATAGCATCATTAAGCCGTCGTTGCAACTGATACGGTACTCGGGAGTGCGCTTTATCTTGTGAACGCTGCATGACAAGAGTAGTTGCGCAATGGCGAAACCAACGCACTCGACCGCCAGCGAACGCTAATGAGGAATGCGTGACACGTTAAGGGTATACAGAAATATGTTTTAGTAGTCATCAGTCTAGAGTTGCAACCATGTTGAGAAACGCAGTTGTATCTCAGTCATTATTAAACGTAGTTTCGATTTCACCGTAATAGTTCGACAAGGTTAAAAATATCTTCCTCCGTATCCTACTAAACTAAAAACAAAACGATTATAATGAAAGTTGTATTTCAAGTTAAGACAATTTTCTGTGAAAGTCTAGGATTTCAAGGGTTTAGGCCTCGCAAAGATCTTTACTGCGCATTTATTCCACTTCAATACTCTCCAATACCCTTTAACACTCGCAATAACAGGTTTTTCGCTAATTTAATTTTTAGCCCTAATAATTAAAACGGTCCCGATAATTAATTAGAGTGCTCTGTAATGTTGACAAATGGGAAACCCCTCAGAAAAAAGAATATGAAACAATTGTAATGAATCTTGAAGCTAAAAATGAAGCATGCATTCAGCAAACTACGCGTAAGGCACGTACAATAGCAGTGAAGAAAAGAAAAAAGAAAAAACATTTATTTCCAATAGAATGAGTGATTTTGAATTATTCTGCTACACACATATTGCAGAAAGTAAATTTTCAATGGGTTTGATTTTTCATTAAATTCTTTAACACTAGTGACACTCTTTTTTAAATAATTTTTTTGTGTTCTGGTAGTTAAACTTTCTTGCGCTATCTGCCCAGATGTTCTTAGGATGGAATATTCCTCGAAACTTCTCTTTTTGAAACTTTACTTTAGATTTTTAATTATTTAAAAGATTTGTCTTTTTTAATTCATTTTAAAAAGAAACTTCAACAAGGGGAAAAGATGTTTGTACGCGTTTTCAAACGCATCATCTAAATATGTGTCCAATTCTTTACTCTCTTTACATAATTTAGTTAACGTAAGAAAAGCATCAATCCTAGCAAAACTGAATTTAAAATAAAACTATCCACCATAAAACATTTGTTTTTTAATTTGTGTAACTTTAGCAGGACTTTTGTACGTTTTTTCCTACGGCTATATTATACACCCTACTTATCTTATTAATTCGCCCGTACCATATTCGAAATTAAGAGAGTGCTCGATATTGATTATGTATTCAAAAGAAATCATTAAAAACTACGATCTGTATACAGGCTACTACGCTTATAAGGTACTGATTACAGTAAAACTACTCCTTGTGATAACTACTAAGCTCATAAAAATTGCAGTACAGAGATATTCTCTAATTATTCAAGTAGAGTTGATTACGGCATTCTTCTGGACACTTTGCTGTTCTTCACGGTCGCATAAGAGTTGCTCAAGACAGGTTACCAAATCAAGCCTCGAGCGCATACTGGCCACGCAGGTCTGTCATAATCACAGGCGAGTCACACTTTCTGTTGCGTGATGTCACGCAGCTCCAGCCTCCAGGATGCGTTCGGTGAACTGGTCAAGATGGGCTTCAATGCGCTGAACTCACCACCCTGCCTTCAGTTTCTGACCGTGCTCACACAGACTTTTCATCTCATTAGGCTAAGTAAATATGTTTCCCTTAATCAAAACTAGTTTCATTTTCTGTGAGAGTTTTATCGTTCCCTGCCTCTCTTCCGTGGGAGAAAGGGAAGAAATCCTGTCTAACAGCTTAAATGGAGTGAAAATTTACTCGAACAATTTCTACATGTGGTGCAGGGTTCAAGTTAGCCCGGGCTTCTAGCTGTTCATCGAACAGTAGTTAACAATATTAATTCTCTTTGCTTGCTCTTATAAGCTCTTTCTGTTCACGATCTTTAGTTGCTCCTTTTCTCTGTTTGCCGACGTCAACACTCGTTACTTGATTTCAGTAATTGTCAGGGAAAATCGAATAATATGCAGTTAAATAATGGTTTCACTTCTGTCCAAATTAGAGGGTAGTATCTGTACATACATTGTTTTCAGTGACTGCTTTCATTTTGACAGCAGTGCTTTTGTTTCCTTGCCGACCGAACATTTATTAGTATGACCACTATCCGTAACAAAAAAGCAAATCGTGTGATGTGGGAGGAAGTACAAATAATTCTGTACCCCATGCTTATCACAGGTTATTTGCTTGAGTTTTTTTTTGTTTCAATGACAGTGTTACAGACGACTGGTCAGACGTGGCTTTCATAATAATCTAGATAAAAATATTTTTGTGCCTGCATCTGAAATATTAGTAAGAGAAAATTGCAGAGGAAGTGAAACGTGTCTCACACACTCTCCATCACTCAATTTTAGTTGTTCAATTAACTCGAGGCTTACTAATGCTATTATATATTAATCAAATTGAATGTAACCAATGATTTTCGTCTTATTCAATTAAGTGAGACTCGAGGAGACATCGTGAGCTGTGTTTTTGACAGCGTTTTCACCCTAACGTGATAAATATCCCGTAAAATACTGCTTATTCCAAATTGACTTAGAAATCTTCCGAACTCGCTTGCTAGGTGAAGTGAAGAAAAGAACCTGCTCTTCCAACGGTAAGTAAGTGACCAGCCTTCAAGCGAAGATACAGCAGGACCTTAGCTCTTTCTCCTGAGCCCCTCAACCCAAATGTGGTTAAGACTTTTTTGTAAATAATTAGCCTAGAGCACTTCTTTCTTTGGCAGGGTGAGCCCCGTTTGAATTCTGAGAGGATTAGTGAAAATTGTACTGCGCTCTCATGTAGTCGAGAATGCAAACAAAAAGTTTATTTTAATTTGAATAAAAGGCGTCTGATTTTCACCGTTATTTTCTATGTTTTAAGGCTCATTGCATTCGTAGGTCAGAGAGAAAGTTAGGCTGGTAAAAAAATGGAAGTCTGCAAGCACCACTGAAAGCCGGCAGAATGACAACGAGTTCATGTTTAATGTACTGCTCCGGTAAATGGAAATGCAAATGAGTTGAAATTGATCTCATAGTTCTGTACATCCGTGTCCTTGTTGCGACGAGTGATGAAATTCTCATTAGTTGCACTAGTCAAATTCCCATGAACATTGCTGGCATGGTTTTGTCCTGCGCTCCACTACGTGTGTGGAATTGACCAGTCGAGCCGTGACCCAACGTTCTATCACCGAACATCAGCAATACGAATGCCTGAAGACACTGCGCATCAAAGCAGAATGCTGTGAGTTGTGCAGTATGTTGTGCATCGTTAATGCCATTGGGGAACAAATAAATGATGCATTTTTCCGAACAAATTTCAATGAAGGAGATTGTTCAAGAAAAACTTGTGAATCATTATAGAACTTAGTTTTAGTCATTACTGAAAAACTCCCATCAATGTCATATCTTACCTGAAGAAATGCATTGAATCTTACATGGCGTAATAACTGACGGAAATATTTAAGTTTTAGTACACATGCGTGGTTTGAAGAAGTGCTGCTCATCGCACTAAAGAACAGCGACTAAGCGGAATATAAAAAGTATTTCACGATAAATGCCATGAAAAAGTTTGATGAAAAATTTAAACAATTTCAACAATTTGAACAAATTAAACAATTTGAACAATTTAAACAATTTATTTTGCCACGCGTAATCCATCGTAAATTGCTTCTTAAGGTTATTACAATTATTGAAGCATTTGAGTGTGGGCACTTGCGGGTCCGAATAAGTTTAGCGACCTCTAGGGCATTCTATTATCAACAATATTTTAAAGTATACAATTATGACTAACCTAATTCACTTAACCCAGTCGAATACTGGACTCATAAATGAATTGTCTCGCTTAAGATTCGATGCTTGATTCTACAACTATGGTTTTAATGGGTTAAAATAAGAACAGTATACACTAGAAAAGACGATCAGACTTATGATCTTTGTCCCCAATCAGGGTTATTACCTAATCAAGATGAATCTTATAGCTGAACACATTTGACTTAATTATCTTATGTGATTAATGTCCCAACAGAAACACGGATTCAAGATTCATTTTGAAAGCTTTGTAAAAAGATTTTTCACGGATCTCAGCAGGGATCGAATTTTAAGCATTGGTTCCAATGAAGAGGATACTGTGTTGTGACCAAGTTTTTGAATGATAGGAAAGTATGAAGTTGCATCTATTTTAGGGTTATATGATCATGATGGTAATTTTGTGCAGTGGAAAATTGTTTAAGGTCTTTGTCGCCATCATAAGTCATTATTTTATTCATGAAATTTCAAATGGAGAGCTTGCAGAGATTCATGAGCTTAGGTACTTTTAAGCTTTTGAAAGAAGCATTTGTGGGAGCAATATTTTCTAATTTTCTTACCGTTCTAATGGCTCTTATTTGCAGCGCAAAGAGCGAATTCATATATGTTCTGAGCCATGCGTTCAATCGGTAGCATAAATATGGTGAAATATGCGCTTGATGAAGTAATTCCAAAGCTTCTTCAGGTAACACATTTCTTAGATTATCGAGGATTCCTACTGATTTTGATAACTTACCACTGATAAATGTAATACGTTCTTTGAAGGTCAGATGTTCATCTATTATAAGCCCAGGCACTCAAAGGAGTTACTTACTAGGACGTGATTGTAGTTTAGGCTGGCGGCCGCGATAGTCAACACCAACGTTCACTTTCATTTTATTCCAGTCAAGTTTATTCATCAGATCTTGTACATTGTTTTTTTTTTAATACTTTGAAACGTACGTATGTACAGTTTCCTCGCTCGGGCACGCGTTCACTCCACACACCAGTGTAGGGATGGAGAATGACTTTTTTCCTTCTCCTAAGAAGAAGAAACACTGGGCATTTCAGGGTTTCAAACCCTCTATATGCAAGATAAATGCTCTTAACCACTGCACCATAGCGGCCACAAGAATTTGTTCTTATATTTTCTCGTTATTGTTGAGTTCATTGGCGTATTCTAACGCATTGCACAAGCTTACATAGATCTCTAATCCCGGTAAAATATTCCCATCGCCCATCGTTTAGTTCTGCGTTTAGGAAAAAATCTTAAAATATGACATAGATTGATGCATATCTGTTCTGGTAGTTTTACTATCATGGATTCAAATCATTGAGATCTCATTTTTACTAATTAAGTTATGAAAACTTAGAAAATAATGTATAGTCTCCCCCACTAATAGAACAGTTTTCTATATTTTTCAGACAAAAACGGTCGAGGGAAGGCCTTAACCTTATCAAATTAAATCAAATTTGCTTCACACAGCCGCGATGACGATAAAACATAGTCATAAATTTTGCCACACTTTTCTCAGCTCACGTTTGTAGATTTGAAATAACTTCCTAGCTAATGAAATGCCATTAGACACCGGATATTTGATCATTTATTACTGGATTTTATTTTTACTGCGCGGTAAATGAGTCATTTCTACGGGAAGTATGCAAGCCACAAAAGGAGAAAAAAAATTATTAATAGACTTTACCACTTTGACTGCGATGTGAGCCACCGGTGGTACGCGGAGAGAATTTTCATAATGCTGCTGATCGACCAGTAGTCAAAAACTCAATTTTCAAAATTACTTGATGAAAACTTAATGAAGGCACGATCCGGTTAATGTTTACTATTTTCAACATTATTTACGACAATTGCTTTTAATAAACT
This sequence comes from Platorchestia sp. MABIK, assembly GCA_014220935.1. NCBI lineage: Eukaryota > Metazoa > Arthropoda > Malacostraca > Amphipoda > Talitridae > Platorchestia > Platorchestia sp. MABIK. Next base: position 199,559 of record JACJUY010000048.1, read on the forward strand.
TCAGCTTTAGCTGCCACAGTCAAAGTGCTAAGCAACTTTTTCTCATTATAAAGTTCAGGCATTTTGTCACTTTTAAAATCCTTTTCTGTGTTTTATGGGCTGTTCAAGTGTGATGCTCAAAATTAAGCGAAAATTGTTTTTCTCATTTCATCCAATCGTATAAATTAAACTGAGATACTGAGATAAGCTGAACTCATGAATAAGCCCCTCAGAAATATACATCTATTGTATCTAAAGGAATTAGCACTCACAGGGCTAAAATATGAGGTCCTGAGCTGAGAGCTAAGTAGACCTTTTTTTGTTAAAATCATTTTGTTTTGTTAAAGGCCATCTTTTTACGGTTCACTTCTGTCTTATTTTTCAGCACCTCTAAATTCCTTCTCCAACTTTTATCATGTCTCATAACCTTCCTTATCTTACTTTTTCCATAAGCATGGGATCCTTTACGGTAACACCCTTTGTGCATAGATTTCACGTTCCCTTACCTCTATACTAAATAGCGCCTTCATCCTTCCTCTCTTTGAACATCTTTGTTGTAGTAAGGGACGCTAAAACTAATTTATAATCACTCAATCACTCATGAATAAAGCTGAGATACTTGATGATGCTAAGAGGCAACCGTTTCCTTTGCTCGGTGTGTGTAAAGGTGCAGCAGCCAGAACGTCTCCCTGAGCCGTCCAGAAAATTTTTCCATGCCTAGGGAATCCGTGAGAATTTGGATCATTTCATTGAAAGATGCTTATGTGAAACAGGTCAAACTTGACATAGTCTTGCTTGAAATTGCAAGATCGGCTTTCAGATAAACGAATGTTACAATTTTCTTTACACCTATCATTTTGGTCCTTCAAAAATATGGATGTTACAATTTCTTTTCGATCATCATTCTGGTCTTTCAAATAAATGGATGTTACACCGTTTTACAAACCCTTTGGTCTTTCTAATGAATCAACGTTACACTTTCTTTCTACTCATCATTTTGGTTTTTCAAACTAATCAACGAGACACTTTCTTTTTACTCACCATTTTGACGACCAGTTTCTGGCGTATTCAGGTTACACCCTCGGTCCTCGAGTTATTCTTTATTATCTTACAGAGCCTCAACTTACTCAGATAAAAATTAATCCCAGATATTCATGACTTCAGTGAAGCATCCAACCAGTTGAATAACTGCATGGGACTTATTCTCATCCGCAAGTTGATTTTGCACAAATTTCATAACTGGAAAGAAATTAAAAAGAAAATAATTTATTCCCTATTAAGTTGATAAAAATTAGCATTTGTTTTTAAAATATAAAGGATGTAGTTTCAAAAAAACATTTACTTATTGTTTCAAAAAACCATACCCTTAGTTGATGAACGTTCATGGGTGTCATCGCAGCCCATATCAGTTTGTAGAGATTGAAAAAAGCATGAAAATGTATTTCCACGATCAAATTTATTTATTGATATTTGAAGATGTTATATTATTATATTATGTTATTTTGAAGATGCTCATAAATAGATTTAATAATAAAAAAATATAAGGACAGGGTAACAGGGCTGCAAAACGCTTTTGACAGTCAGCTTTGTATTCTAGGCTTTATTTGAGCTTTGGCTTCTGCGATATCAGGAAACAACATTGAAAGTACACTACCGGATGTAAATAAATAATTCTGTACTTAAATCGATGAGGTAAAAATGGCTGAAATTTGAAACTGTCTTTTCGTGCATACCTATCAAAATAATACCAAGAAGCAACGTCAAATGACATACCTTAAAACAACAAATTTATGATATTTTTCACATGAATTAATTGACAGAAAAAAATGAAAAACCATTTAATTCATGTCGAGCTGAAACAACAAATTCGTCACAATGTTGATTATTGAATGGTTTTTTACTCGGAGGTGTTTAATTTGAGATAAAACAATTAAATGCATTATTACAGCCTGTAAATTAGTTAATAAAATATTGTGAGATAGATATAAACAATGTTCCCTTGGTTAGTTTACCTTATGCTTGAAAGCTTATAAATACTGCTCACATAGGGAAACACGATGAACACTAGTTTGAACGGCCATGGAAAAGTAGTCTTTAATCACTTAGGGAGATTATCTAAGCGATTCAGCGCGATGTGACCAATGTTGCTGAAATATGGAGAATGGAAATAATATAGTCTCTGCACATCCCTCACATGAAGTTAATAATTGAATTTTTATTTGTGAAATACATGCACACACTGCATGACGCATGAGCTTGACAGTAACAATATAAGGAAGTGGTGTGTGATAACAAACGTTGAAAGTTGAAGGTTAATAGGAAAAAATGCGGTATTTATGGCATAAATGAAAGTCGCTGGCTAAGCAATTTTGCACGAATTACTATAGGATCAGCCATAATTTAAATTATTTTCGTCCGAAAAGTGTTTGCTGTCCAATTTGTTTAAAGTACCTAATCTTGTTTAGAGTGTATCATCATCAAATTGTTCCCTAATAGTACAATTGGAGGACTCGTACTGGAACAAAATAAGAGTCAAATTCCTGCTGAGAAAAGGATTTACAGTGTTCTTGCGACCTCCCACATTGTATGGTTTGCAGAGGCCTTGTTGGTATTCTTATTTTCTTCATTTTTTGGGTTCTGTTGACATCATCATTATTATTGTAATTAGTATAAAACTAGGTAGCTCAAAACTCCCGAACCACAACAAAGGCGAGCTCAAGAGAGCGAAGAGAAAGGATCATTTATTATGTACTGAAGAAAATCGAGGAATCTAGGCTCAAGGTGTGTTCCCGTACAGGACATCCTAGCTGCGCATAGAAACAGTAAGTTAAGAAATAAGAGGAAGAAAAGACAAAGGGGAGAGAGCAAAGAATTCATGAAAACGGAATGAAATATGTAAAGGGGGCACGATAGTAACAGTCCTGAGGCCTATCTATAGCTCAGGTAATCTAGCAGTATCTCTTCTGGCAGCACCAGTCGCTTTAGGATACTATAAGCAAACCCGTCTAACATAAACCTAATGCCTAAACCCAATGTCTATTCTCCTGCTGCCTATTCCCATGCTCCGTAGACGCATTCTTGCTGTGTGTGTGTCTCACGTTTTTGTTGTAAATTTTCCTGAAAACGCACGGCGTAGAAATAGCATTAACAAATGCGAATTTTAGTAATGATGAATTAATCCTTCAAAAACTTCATTTCTTCCATAGAGGTACGATTCGAAGTAGTTTGCGTCTGGCTCAACCAGTAAATGATTTAGATGCAAAGAGAGACAGTGCAGATTATTAGGTTCCAAGCGAGTTCCGGAACATTTGTTGAACTTAATTATTATTCATTTGCCAGATTCCGGTCTAATGAACTAGTCAGTTGAACTATGTTTGAATGGTAACTCTGTCTCCCTCGGTAAACGCTCAGGGTTTAATTGTCTTCCAACATGATTTTACGGATGATTCCGCGATCTAGCTTGTTGATGAATATAATGATTTCCGGGCTGTAAACGCTAACGATGCTAAAACGCCCCCGGCCCTGAAACGCTCCCGGCTATAAAACGCTCCCGGTCCTAAAACGCTCCCGGCCCTAAATCGCTCCCGGCTNNNNATAAAACGCTCACGCCCTAAAATGCTTCCGGCCCCAAAACGCTCCCGGCCCTAAAACGCTCCCGGCCCTAAAACGCTCCCGGCTATAAAACGCTAACGGCCCTAAAACGCTCACGGCCCTAAAACGCTCCCGGCCCTAAAACGCTCCGGCCGTAGAACGCCCCGAGCCATAAAACGCTTCTGGCCATTAAACGCTCCAGGTCATAAAACCCTCCCGACCCTAAAATGCTCTCTACCCTTAAACGCTCCATCAGAGACATCCTTCATGTTATGGTAAGTCTGTCACCGACATTAGAAAAAGAAAGGAGCTACCTTTCGGCAGCCAACTTGACAAAAACATAGAGGTACAAATTCAACAAAAAACAAAATATGTTATCAAGTTTTTTGAAAGTGACCGTTTGGTTCCTTGGGCGTTAAAGGGTTAAGCACAACCTTTTCTTCTTTAAGGTTTTCTCCTGAGACTGTGTGTACCTCCGCGCCACTCGTCAGGCATTTTGAAATTCATTTCGACGTACCTTATAAGCCACATCCTTGAAGTTTATCCCATTAAAGACCAAGTTACTTTCGTTATGAACCAAATATTGTGTAAATTACCTTCCATAATATCAACTCCTAGAACACCAAGTTATTTTTTGCTATGAACTAAATATTATGTAAATTACACAGCATAATATTCAATGAATTCTTCACAGGAGCGTTTAGAATATAAAAATTTCACTAATTATTTCTCAAGTCCATGAGCAGCTAAAGCGATCCAAAACGGTCAACTAATAAATTACACCAAAATTTCAATTTCATTCATGACCAGCTGAACTGCACATATGCGCGCTTTGGATAGAGTTTTTCTTTAAACCTGAGAGTCATTGTTGTATCGAAATCCATTATTTCGAAACTAAGCTGTTGCGCAAAGAAATGGAAACAATGCACTGCCTCGCAACGTTGTCTTCCGCTGTCCCTGATCTCCGCCTGACCGCTTTTGGCGACGAGGATTGCAACCCTGTTTTCCTTCGTTTCACCGTCACGACGCCAAGTTGTTTCCAGCTTCAAATTTTTATGAGAGACAATAGCAGTTACAGCAACTGGTGTTGATCAAGACGTGCACCCACGTGCTGTGCTGTCTTCACAATGCGAGCGGGCGACCGCCGCTCTAGTCGAGCGCAGGGTGGAACGAGACGTGCGGCGCTGATGCCAGAATACGAATCTGGGAAAGGAGGGGGGATGCTTCACTGATAGCGGAGTGGAAGATGCTTCACTAATACAGCTGCTTCACTGATAGCGGAGGAGGGGGGATGCTTCACTAACAGCAGCTGTTAACTAACGTTTCAACAATATAAAATGGCAGATCCAACTAGCATGCATTAAATGCGTCCTTAGGTGCCTATTTTCCGTCGGTTTTGTCAAAAAAACATTCGGAGAAATGAAACTTCCATGAGCATTTGGTTATTTTCAATTGTATAATGTCGCCTAAAATATGTTTTAAATCATATCTCATTCTTCGCTTGCAGTGTGGCTGCATAAAATAGGTCCATATTTTCTGTAAATTGGTAGACAATTTCAAACGATACCACACATTGAATATCACCGTGGTGACAGACTCCTACGACTTACTGTAGTCGTCACGTAGCTGTCGGATCTGATACCAAGTTCCATACAAAAAGGAAATTTACAAACTGCCTTTCTTTGTTTTCCTTATTTCAAAATGAATTTACTTATTGAGCCAAAGTCGGTTTTTGTCGTATTTTATTGATGTTGCAAGCTGTTTAGATTACACAGTTTTTATCCTCCTAATAAGCCTACATAAGGACCCAAAACGGCTCTTCATATGACATTCGAAAACAAATTTGTAGAAGGAAATCATTTTCATTAGGATGAATAGTGTTCTGATTGTTTGTGCATTATTTTTAATTCCCCTCTATTTGGATCCCTGCACTGATATCCTCGATCTAAATATCTAGGTAATTCCCTGTTCTTTTCATCTGCTCACCTGCTGAATTCAACATTCAGTCTTTTACTTAGCCCACACAATGTCAACGCAGTCATTCTTCTCTCTCAGTGTTCTTATGCACCTCCGAAACTAATAGCCTTTTTTAACTTTATAAAACGTTTTTTAGAATGCTAGTAAAAGATTTCCATGCAAAGTGCAAAAAAAGGGTAACTTTAAAATTGATGAAAACGCTCATAACGCCTAGCCGTGTGTAACTTCAAACTGCATTTCATTTGAACTAGTCTTAATGTTAGTGTCCATTTTATTTGAAATTCGCTTCTTATAGCTAACTGCGAAAGACTGCATCACACCTTTGCCAGTGACAGTTTATTAAAAACTGTACTCTCACTCTTAAATATCACTTTCTAATGTCTTGGTCAGTTTGGTAAACTCTTGCCTAATCATTTTTCAATCATTTGGTTATTTCACTTTGATCACTCAAAAATCTCTCAGCATTCTGCCACCAGTTTTTCAGTAATACCTCTGCATTATATGCATTTAGTTAAAAATTCATAAGCCAATGCGTAAAACTTTAGCGGCAACTATGTTTTTCTTTCTATACTTTCTTTTCTGAAAGCCTGCTGTTCTGCCTAACTGTAGCATTCCTTTCGCAGTTCCCCAGCTATTCCTCAGTCACCTTCCAGTAATCTATCTACAATCTATCAATGATTTCTCCGCAATCTTTCGGTTGTATCTCAGTAATCATTTGTTGATCTCTTCAAAATTTTTCGGCAATCTTTCGGTAATTACTTCTCAATCTCACAGTAATCATTTTTCAATCGCTTGGCCATCTCTCTGGAATCTCTAGGTATCTTCTCGATAACCTTTGAGTAATTTATTGGTAGTCTGAGTGAACCTCTTGACACGCTCTCAGCTATACTTCCGTAAGCCTCCGGTCCAGTCTGCGCTGACACTCGCAACATTGCCTCTGCAATTTTCGAGCTACTCCCAGGCAATCCCTCTGCGAGTCACCCGCTCCCCATCTGCTGCTTCTTGGTTAGATCTCTACGACGCATCTGCAGTGCTTCAGTAATGTCTCAATATCGTCGGAAATGTGTCAGCATCCACTTAGCAATCCATCACAAATCCGTCACCTATAAGATAGATTGAGCCAAAAATTGAAAAAGGTCTGGATAGGCTGCAGCCAGAGCTCTGGAATATTTCGTGTGCTCCTTTTTCTTTTCCGTTAGTCACGAAGAAGCTCTTTGATATAATTAACACTTATGTATATCGTATTTAAGATTAACGTACCTGGTTGAAACGATTATTACACGACCACGAGATGCATAAATTCAGATACGCGTTTTGAAAGCGTTTGGATTACAGTTCCGCGAAGTTTTAGGCAGTGTGCCATCGCCCTACAATTCCACAGAACGTATGGAGAAACATTTCTAGGAAGCTGTTTTAAATCTCTTCTATATGTATTTGGTGGAGAAAAATGCGTAGGAAAGTAAAAGGCAACAAATACCACACGCGAGACTCAATGAATGCTCACATTAAAAACATCATCATAATAAAAATGATCTCTCTATGGTCTCCACTTAGAGAGATCATTATTATTATGAAAATGTTATTTAACCACCGTCATCACTTTAGAATGTATGCAGACAGCGACAAGTATTAGTCATAGTAGAAATGCTTGCGATTGCTCTTTACACATTAAAAACATCATCATAATAAAAATTATCTATCTATTGTCTCCACTTAGAGAGATCATTATTATTATGAAAATGTTATTTAACCACCGTCATCACTTTAGAATGTATGCAGACAGCGACAAGTATTAGTCATAGTAGAAATGCTTGCGATTGCTCTTTAGAGAAGACATGTGTGTCACACCGAATGTGTATCAAAAAATAAGATAAATGAGGTGCAATGAACTGATATTTTCCGATTTCTCTGTGAGGCAAGTTTTGGGTTGCGGTAGGTATCAAGACTACAGGCAACGTTTATGCATCAACGGACAAGCAAAAGTAAAACAACGCATCCAAACAAAAGAATCATTTCACCAAGACTCAGCAATTTCAAGTACTCGGCATCCAACCATGCATGTTCGCGGTCTTCTGTAATACATCGCTAGCTTGGATATGAATGTGAACATATCTCTTCAGAAAATATCCTTTTACGACTAAGTAGCACAACTGATGTGCACGTTTCACCGGATCAAAATGGTTGAAATTAGAGGTTTTATGCGAAACCTTTCGCAAATACCGTCATTATCTGAAAATAATTGCTGTGTAGAACATCGCTTTGACGTAATGAATTCCCTTTTTATTAATTTTTGGGTCGTTGATGCTTTTTGCATCCAAGCAAGTAATTAATTGATTTTGTCATATTTTGGAATATTCATACTATGGAACAATGCGGCTTATTTACTTCGCTCTATGGTCATTTACAAAATTTTTAATGATCATGTCGTCACTTTCAATCATTGAAAAATTTCAATAACATTTTGGCAGCGGTTGGAAACATACTCGCTCAGTGTAAAGTAAATTATTCCTCGTGTCCGGCTTTGCGTTACACTCTGCTGCGAAGACCAATGTGCATATGTTCAGATATTGCAGACCTTCTCGAGATTGATGGCACACGCCTCGACGTATCAGAGAAGGGCAGCATTTTCAATCAATTCAGGTCGACTTCACTTCACTAATTATTATTATTTGACTTTACTTCACTTATTATTTTCAAGTCGATTTCACAACACTGCGCACTTTTGAATTTTACTCACCAAAATTTTCACGTTTAGTATTTTTCGAGTAGAATTTGACCATAATAGGATATGAAGTTCATCTCCTCTCTTGTAATCGTTAGGCGCAAAGTACCTCACATCATCACACGACGAGTTTGGGGTTTTAACCATATACTACACGTAGTATTTGGATGCATCACTCAAGCGTCGACCAATTTAGGAGGTTCCCTGGGCAACATAAACGTGTGTTCGGCACTAAACATCACCTTCTGTCACAGCTCTAACATGACATTCCTATATTTTCCGAAAAAAATCAGCCGTTTCTTCCTCATTGAATGGGTGAACTGGAGTTTCTTCTCGGTGAGCTTAGCTGTCATTTTTGTTTTTAGATGCTCTTAGATTAAATCATGTTAGATGCTCTGCCGTTCCCACATAGACTTTTTTCCCTTGAGACCGACTGTTGTTATTGTTGGATTTGATTTCACTTCTCGTATAGGATCGTGTCAGCGTAAACTGATGTCATTTTCAAGGTCACATGAACTGATGTCACGATTCTCATGAAGGCACGGTACCGGAAGGGAACGACTTGAGGACTGTGGCTGCTTTTTTTAAAGTATAGCAATTGGCTCTCTTTGTCGTTTGCGGGTGTGAGATCACAGACATTCCTCGTTGTCACAGGGCTATGGAGGGCCCTGCTTCTTTCTCTATGTTGATAGTTTCACTCTACCACTCTGATCAATATGAGGCGTATTACCCAACGTCAAATTTGGTTAGAAAGCGCCAAAAGGAGCACTGACAAACAGTGTACAGGAAATCCTATCTCAGCAAGCGAGAAGGCTCATGATGATGATGATGATGATGATGATGGGAACAGTAAGACGAGGTTAACCCTTGCTAACCGTGTTATGAGTTGCACTTTTCATTTTTTAATAGCAAGAACACAGATGCAAGCTTTGGTTTAAATCTCGTACAAAGAATTTTTGAGTTAGAAATGGAAGAATTTTTAGCGGCCTTATTTACGTTCCAATTAAAGCAACGTTTTCATCCTCTCCTACAGTTACAGTTAAAGCAATGACTATTGGAAGAAATAACACGCTTCATTGGGGGTTGCCTGAGAAGCTGCTCTAATTATTTGATTGCTAAACATGTTCTCTCACTTAATCCTTTTATTGCTTTTGCGGGAATCCTTTATTATGCAGAGCATGGAGGTACAATATGGTCCAATTTCCATGTTGATCCGTATCTACTCCATTCTGCATCACAGCAGGTTATTGACTATAACGTGCTTGACCTTACGTTTCATTCTTACAATGTTTTTTTTTCAGCACAGTTAGTGGCTGGCTGGCTTGAAAGTGCTTCATGCCATCAAGCCGCTTTATGACATGTTTATCCGTGGCATGTTTATCACGTTAATCCGTGGCATGTTTATCACGTTTATCCGTGGAATGTTTATCTCGTTCATCCGGCGATAAGAATTAGAAGTGCAATGCTACTCACATTGTGCACGGCGTTCTCTGGACATTCGTCACAAATATCAGTTAATTTCACTTCTTAAATACAGTAAGATCATGTCAGTACAGGCAGAAGTCATTTTCAGGGTCACAGAACCTGATTCTGAAAGTGGTATGGTACCGGGAAGGATCGATGATTGGAGGGCAGTGGCTGCTTTTTTCAGGCTGTGAATGGCAGTTGTGCACTTCGTGATGGTGCTACTGTAATCGCATGTTCAAGTCATTTTAAAAGAACTGAAGACCGATGTATCTTGGTGCTACTTAGTGTGAGTAAAGAACGGGCGTGAAAGGCACGTGGATGCTCTTGTATTATTATGAGCGAGTCAAATTGGAGGTTTTACATAAGCCCAGAATGAATGTATACAGCAGTTGAGAAACAGCGTGTCGCAATATAGTGAATTTTTGGTATTGCATGATGATATGTATCAAAAATTGTCTCCATTAGTAACTCACCGGTAAACTATTGAAGTAATGCTTGATACTTAAGCGGTAGCAGATATCGGTGACCCAGCTAATAGTTGATTTCATTTCAATTGATAACTTCGCCTGAAGTTATCGATGCTTCTAACTATGCCATTGATGAGCTGAAATATTGGAGGAGAAATTTTTAAGCCTCAATGTTATGTTTTAACAACAGTTACACGTTAATTAGCTCAACATTGGCACTCAAGGGTTCGTGCTGGCCATAGCCCATAATTCTCAGTGATGCATCCAAAAAATGAAGTTTTTAATAACTCTCAAATCAATAGCCCTCACTCTCCACTGAAACTACATCCAATTAGGCAACGTTATTACAGCAGTTTTGTTCTACAAGAGCTTCGAAAAGGCTTCATTAGGTTTACAGTAATCTTGCACTGAGTCTGCACGCGATGTAGAAAGTATCTATTATTTTACCTGAGCGTGATCTGCAGCATCAAACAACAGTGATGGTTTTCGTTCTAATTTGAAGTTATGGCCGCAAAAAATGTACAAAATTCATCTGTTTGAAAATTGAGCTCTTACATTGCTCTTCAACAACCAGTTCCAAGGATTGATCCCTGTCTGGAGCGAGCGCGAGCTCTGTTGATGAGATAAAGTGGCTTGATCCTGCATAATTGCTTTCTATAAACCGACGACGCCTGCGGAAAAACAGGAGCTGATGACCACAATCCCAGAGGTGTGCGTTCTTCATCCATAATGAAGGCTTGATGTTCGAATAGAGTTTCTGATAGTTTTTGGTTTATATTAATGTGAGAGAGCAGACAACGTCTGGGTATCCCTTTATCTTAAGTATTAAAAGTTTTCTTTTGAATAGCCTTAATGATCACACACAAACCTCTAGTGTCCGAATACTCTGTTTGACACGGCTTTTATGACCATTTCTTATGTAATTAATTATTTTTGCAGCAGGACTCGTGGATATTCCGCAGTCAATAATATTGCAATGAATCCTATGTATTTTGCATGCCACAAAATATTGTAGTTAAAGATTATGACTCGGCAATGGTTTTGTCATAAATATGTTCTGGACGTAAAGGTTGTGATAAACGCTTTCCTTACAATTCGATTTAATAATACAGATTTCAGGTTACAGCTAACAATGCAAACGCGTTCTCAAAGTGACGCTATTGTTCATTCACATTTAAGAAAGACATGAATTCATAGTGGTTGAGGAGCTCTTAACCTAAGACAGTTGACCACTGAACAATGAGATTGTTACACTAAGCTTGACTGTCATTTGTTTATTATTTTTTCTTATATTCATTTTCAATACGTTTATATATGAATATGTGTGTGTATGTGGGTGCGTGTATGTGTGTGCGCAAGTGTACATGTACATGTGTGTGTGCACATATACATGTTCATATATGTACACACATATGCATATACATGTATGCATATATGTTTCTATTTTTATTTTTTGCGTAAAAACAAAACCTCAAGACACATTACATTTTACCTAAAGCTCTGCGACCATTTAACACTGAACCATATTTCAGCAATACGTAGTTTTATTGCACTTGCTTAATGATTCAAAAATAGATCGATCACTACCCCAGAGGGTGGATCTGTGAATAGAAAAAATGAAAAATATAAACAGACAAATGAAATAAACCGCTCGTGAAAATATTATCTCTCTATGCGTATGCTGTACAAGTCATAAATTTCATTTTGTGTGTAAGATTGTTTACGCTTTTCTAGATGGGCGTGTTGTGATGCGTGATGTTCTTTATAAATTACTTTGTGACTAACCTTTTTTCAATACTTGATAGTCGTTTACGACGGTGTTTCGATTTGCTTCGGGATAGCGTTTTTTGTCTTTTCTTACTTCGATTCAACTAATAATTTATGAATTCCGAAAAATTCTCCAGCAGTATATAAATTATTTATAAGTTGTCAGCCATCTCTTAGAATATCAAATATCTTAGAAATGATACTTCTAATTTAACTAAGCCTTGACAGGGTTAATCTATTTGCACGCCCCGTATGGTTTGTCGGTTAGTATACGCCTCGTATGGTTTGTCTATTTGTACCCTCGTCTGGCTGGTCTATTTGTACACCCCGTATAGGTTGTCTTTTAGTAGACCACGTATAGTTTGTCTATTAATACTCCTCGTATGGTACGTTTGTCTAAGGACGTCTTATATTAAGAATTTTTTAAAAGCCAACATGTTGTCATGCATCTCATGTGTCAACTTTTTTTGGAAACAAACGTTTTTTTTTTCTAGAATGAAGAAGTGATTGGATCGAGCGGAAACTTTTAGTCCAAGAGTATCTGTGCTACAGTCATTCGCGCAGGCTATAAATGACACAAAATGAAAATTATTGTTTTCTTGCATGCTTATGTAGCGTAGATTCTCGTCCAAAAATTTGTATAGCTAATTTAACAGTGTCATAGCTTTACTACGACCCTTATCATTAAGTTATCAAGCGTTAGGGCAGTACTAACTAAGTAACTAACTAACGGAGGGACTAACAGAATTATAATATACATAAGATAGTGCACAGTTAGTGGCTTGCTATCTTAGCCTATCTGTCGCAAGTCAATCTCTGTAAACTTGATACAAGGTGACAGTAAGTTTTGGGGTTTATTGCAATTCATTTATGCTAATTGACATTTTTTACTGCAATTAATTTACATTGAACGAAATTTACTCTGGTGTAAATTCTCACGCGAAAATCGGGGGATCTATAGAAAAAAAAGTATAATTTCAAAAAACTCATTTAAAAATAGTTTTGTTTAACATAAACAAACTGTTTTTTCAAGCCAGTGGTGCTCTTGGGGTAGAGAATGAGGAATTTTGTCTTGTTTTTTTTATTATAGAAGCTTCGAAGGCTGGTCCATGTCTCCACGTCAGAATGAGGAGCTTTTGTTCGTCGTGCGTATAACGTACTGGGTCACGTTCTTTGCGGAGGGAAAGAAGTAGTGTAGAAATTCTAACTTTTCGGACATACCACAATTCACTTCTGAAAGGCAACTATACTTCAGTGAGCAAAATATACTTAGAAACTCCTCTGTATATAGATCCAACCTGTGACGTAAGATGCACGTCAATATAATTTAGCGAAATATACAGAGATGATGGGAGAAACGTACGGTTACTCCCATCAAAGCAATAGCTGAACGCGTTTCGTCTGCAGCTGTTAACCAGGGTGCAACTCCCGCTTGGTCTGTAGGTGCACTAAATTCTGCTGGTCTCTGCTGTTACGTTTTAGGTTATAAAAAATGTTATATCTTAGTGGTGAATGATTTTCTTCGTGTATTGTGACCATTCAGAACTGTTTTCAATGCCCGATTTTTTATAGCCTTCCAGTCAGCTTACGGAGGAGGTAAAGTTTCATTCACTCGCATACGTGGCCCCCAACATTAAAGAGTTTTACCATTTATTTGTAGTGTTACTGAAGCGTGTTATTTGTTGTTAGTTTATTTCTAAGAATAGAAAATCCAACTCATGTCTAATTAGAGATTTTCGAATTTTATTCCTACCGCAATTTTTGAGTTCGAATGCAGCATTCATTGATTTTACATCATTTAATCTAACCTTTACGCTGGTAAAATCACTATAATAAAGGGAGCCGCGTCCGTCCGTCTGTGCGTCACACCCACCAGCCTGTAGTGTGTGATGAGCGTATCTGTGATACAAGCTTCATCAACTCCACAATTATTTTCGGTACATTAACCCAGCAGATTCAGAGTCGGAATGAGCATCACGTGGATTGGTAGGTTAGATTAGGTTGTATAGAATATCAGCAGTTGAGACTGAGGAAAGTATGGGAAAAGTATGAGATAGCATAGAAAATCGTGGGAAAGCCATGTTTAAGCTCAGTTGGTCTACCACTTTATCACGCTGTCAAGAAAGCTTAATGACTATTTTTGATAGGAGTTTCACCAGTGCACAAGATTAAGAGTATTTTAATCACGGGTTCTGTTGGGTTGGATATATTTGTCTTTGAGCCACATCTGAAGTATATATTTTAGGAAATTATCGATTCCAGTCATTTATGACGGATAACCATCACCTCCTCCGCCCCCCCCCTCCCCCTCCCCCTTTTGAAAAAACAGGGGTGTACTAGTTCCATTAATTTTTTCACGTGAGCAGGACGATGGATGGCTTTTCCAGAGCTGACCTTGACTGGGATTGCCTCCCACACTCTCTGGTACTCTAAGCGTGAGCGATAACTGCTCTTTTGCGACGTCAGTGGAGGTAGCGTGGCATGCCTCGACTCATTCGTGATTTAGGTCCTCTTTTCAAAGGAGTGCCACCTGATGCAATGCAGCGTACGAGCCCAATTTAAGGAAAGAACTCGTGCTGACCGATGTAAGTCACTGTGAAAACTCAGCGTTTCATCTGAATTTCATGTATGAATCTAATTTACGGGTATTGTAGCTTATTGGGCTTTAGAAGTCCACGTTTTTCCAACGACGGAACATGCAGTTACGACGCCTATATTTTTACCTCAGCGCTACGAGGTACGTTGGCTTCGAAAGTCTATCTAGATGCAGTGGTTGATGGAGGAAGTGGGAACGTGCTTGCATTCTCAATAAGGAGTAAATATTTACGCACGTCTGCGAGCTTTCTTTACAACCATGCACGTTTTTGACGAGTACGTGAGGGTGTTTAAGTTTGATGCGCATGCAATCTCCGCACACACTGCAGTTCCATGCTGCTCAACCGCACGTGAGCCATGGCCAGCCTATTGGCCAATCCGACGGCCACAGCGTGATGTCATTACGACACACGCCATGTGTCACGTGTCACAACCCATCACGGCATTGTGCCATTGTTGTTTTGTCGTCTCTCCATTGTGAACAAGCGTTTAACGCTCTGCTCTCTGGGGCCAGCGTTCCAGTCGCTGGCATGGATGCACCGCTGCGTTTGTCTTCCAAACAAGCTGTACTTCTCTCATGTCTGGTTGGCTCTGATCTTCCAAAGCTGGTCTCTGTTTAGACTTAGATAACCAATCTCTGCCTCTTGGCATGAGAGTTGTATCATAATGTAGGTATTTTAAGTGTTAATTGGAAATTACCTCATCGTTGTTTCTTGCTTTGGTATACCACTCGAATAATTCTGTGACCTTAGTGATAACGATACAAATTCTCGAATCTGTGAAGCACTTGGAATCGAATGAGGTGTACATCCATTAATCTTTCAACTTAGCATCGAGAAGACTTGACTCAAATAGAAGTAATGCCTGCTACTGGTGACCAGAACCTGTTGAAATACGGAACTGGATAACAAGTGCCTACTTTTTAGAACTCATTAGGAAGGCGTGAGTGGAATAGGAGCCATAATGTGACTGCAAGGGTGAAGTGGATGGAGACGCCTCAGCAATACAAGTGGTTGAAGTGAGTGTCAGGTACTGAATGAAAGAAACCTTAAAATTGTTATTTGACTGGTACTGCCCCATGGGGATGACTGTTAGTGTTTCACGGAGGTTCAACACTGTGGCTGCAACGAGCACAACGGTGGCCACGGAGGGGATTTTCATAATGCTGCTTACCGACCAGTAGTCACAAGCTCAATTGTCAAAAATGCTTACTTCGAGCTAAATGAAGGCATGATCCAGTTAATGTTTGCTGTTTTCAGAATTGCTTACTACAAATGACCTTAAATTTGAGCTGAATATTGAATTTCAGTTTAATCAATTGTGGTCAAAGTGTTAATGCGCTGTTAGGGTTGTACTGTTGATTTTGCTAAATGTATCACGTCTCTCCCTAGTAAGTTACTTGTCAGCGCCTAGCAAAGTCATTAAGTTATTACAGCACGCAGCATCTTGAGGTCGCATTCTCGCAAAACTGACAATTGACTACATTTGATTCTGTTTAATTGATCAGTTTTGCTAAAACAACCTTTCATTTCTTGTGTGTTGATTAGAACCTAGCATTTCTGTTAATTTGGGAAAGTTCTTTTGTTCCGTCGTTCGTGGAAAACTACCTTTACTGCTTTGATTTTAATTTTTTGCATTCATTAGCGAAGGTAAAAACCTAAACGTTGTCATTGGTTTGCGTTTACTTTTTTGTGACGTTAGTGAAGCTTTCGTTTAAATTTACTAGCATCATGGAGCTTGTTTCACGCTTACATTACTAGTTTTTTTCACCACAATAATGCCCTGTTAATGAAACTGTGAAAAATATGTGATAGCTTTGCTCACTAATGTGCTTCGAGAAACGCTCGTCAAAACTGAGTCGAATAATTAAATTAAAAATTTGTACTTCGTTCAACCCTTGAGTGAAAATCTGTACAGGGTTGAAAAACTCAGTAAATATTTCATACTAATGCTAAAAGAATACGAATCACCAGTTAGAAATGTGAATTCAGAGAAACGTTGCTGTTGAAATAAGCCTTTAAGCTGAGAATTAAATGACTCAAGATCTGATGAGCGTTTAGGGGAACAGTCGAGTGTTTTACAACATCTTGTGCGAACCTAAACTTATATCGGAGCAGAAATTGGCTCCGGGAATTCAACTTGTACGATACTTGATTCAAGTTACCAAAAAATTTATCTAACCGGGGCTAGGTTTTATCCGTGTAAGTTGAGATTCGCATAAGATGTTGTAAAACTCGAAACTAAAATGTACGCGAGTTTTCTTGAACTTGAAGAAGTTGATGCCCCTCTACATGACATACACGACATAGTGAACTAGGCTGACGAGGCTCCCCCTCCAATTTCAGCAGCGAGTGCTGTGAGAATCGTGACCTCGTTGGCACACGTGATTATTTTTTCTAATATTCATCAGGAATATCGCGAACACATTTCCGGATGTCATGAACCGAGATGTTATCTGCGATTAAACAGAAAAAAGAATGATTTTCAGACATTTTTCATTGGAAGAGTTTGTTAACTTTAATAATCTCCACATCAAATGAATGTAATGCAAATCTGTGCTGTGAGTGTGATCGAAGAAGCATGTAATGCTGTGATTACGATAAGTTGGCATCTTGGCAGACGTGAATCTATCTCTCTCATGCTTGGTCGTTATCGTCGATCGTTGTGAGCTATGACCTAGCAGTTACTGAAATGACTGATGTAATAATTATACTTACCTACTCTGAAGAAACTCGTTCTGCGGATATGTCCCGCGAATGAAGCACAGTAATCCAGCTTGATTTCAAATGTGACCACTGCAAGTAATTTCTAACATTAGTTCCCTCACAAGGGAATTAAAACGTATTCCAAGCCGTCTGACACGAACAGCTCAGTAGTGGTTCAACTTCGTAGTTAATTTCTTCTACAGTTCCCACGTACAGCGAATCACACAGTCACACATCTGTTTGTTGCTTCAGCATTGCTTAAAGGTCAACTTTGAGCTCTCAGTTTATTATTGTGCTGCGCGTGTGGTTAAATGCTACGCAAAACGTAACGAAAGTGCTTGTGCGAAGCTGGACTGTTTCGAAATGATCATTAAATTCTACCGAATGCAGACGTAGAGTATGATTTTACAACCTGTACGTGTTACCTATCATATTGCCAACGTAATTTCACAACGTGTTGCATGGTTTCTCCAAATCTATCGTTGCATTACTAACAATGTAGTGTTTTCCCTTTAAAATTGCAAGCTGATATTCTGATAGATAGGGTAACTCAACCTACTATACTATTGGCTATTCTGATAGCTTTGCTGGTATTCTGGTAGTTATTCTTATGGCAATTCTGATATTCTAATATTCTGATAGATAGGGCTACTCCCCCTACTCTACTATCCTAATGGAAAGAACTACTTCTGATGGATATGGCTACTCCCTCGAAATTACGGGCTGATATTTTGGCTTCTAGAGCGCAATTCTGAACCTCGACCTCGATCATCCGCGCCGCGTCTTGTTCTACTTGAAGGGAGACAGGCAGCGCGAATTTCTGTACGAGAGTTTTTGTTGCTCTGCTTCTTCTCTTCTTCCTTCATTTTTCATTTGCGAGGTGGGTATGAAGGTTCCAACGGTAACTTCCTTTAAAGCTCTTCTGTATTTCAGTATGAAAAATATTCGCACGCTTTAATGTTTGCAACCATTTAAGATAAGGAAATTTGCTCATCATTTAGAATTTCGCTTCAACCATAATGGTTGCATATATTGTTGCCGAAACATGATTCTTCAAGTGCAGCCGTGAGCTGAGATTTTAATGCAGCTGCTATATTAGACAGCCAATCTAGATGTACGTTACTTCCTTACGATTCTCGTGTACAGCAACAGGCACATAACTGTTCAATTTTAATTACAAAGAAATTTAATTCTATTCCTTCCTCAGTCTGGAATATATTCCAAGCGAAAGACTAACCGATGATTAGACTTTTAATTTTAGTACTTTTAAAATTTTGCGTCGCAGAATGTTCGAATGAAATGAACGGAGTGAAATCGATAAAATAAAATACCCTGATATTCAAACACGTCACCCAAGAATCTCATTTGCATTTCTCTCCAAAAGTACAGAACTCTTTTGGTATCGGCAGCGTGTGTGCGTCCCTCTGATGAGCATCTGCCGTGCACCGTGCATGTGACCGGTATTTCCAGAAATTAGACCGATTGTCTAAACGGGGCAATTAATTGAAAATATTCATTTATAATCTCTCTCATTAACGATTTGCAAAGAAAAGAAAACTATCCTTGGTTGTAATCCAACAGTTTGTGAATCGTACTCTTAAACACGGCCATACATTGGAAAAACACGCAATGTAGCAGTTTGTAATATCATTTATACACGTCCACTCTGATTCTAAACACCCATGAGTGAATCTCCTCGAGCTTGTCGAAAACGCATCAAGTTGACTTATAGCCGCCCGAGCTCCCCTTGCACGGATTAATTGACACTGAAGGGCATGTGGACTCGAGACGCACATCCTGCTCCAGCACGCCGCTCTGTCACGGCTCTTGATGACGCCTCAGCGAGGGCCTCTTCACGCTCGCCACTCCATTTTCGCATCACAATCGTTCGATTCAAGTCGAATGAATTGATTCAGCAGTGGGACTGCCTGTACCTCGATCGTGCAGCTGCGAGTGTACATTCCGTTCATGGCGTAAGTAAAGTTGATTCGCATCGACAATAAAAACCTTCGTCTAGTTTTTATCCAGTCTTTACTGTGCAACTTGCTTTTTAACTTCAAATGATTTCAGTACGGCGTTCGGTATTTTACGCGCGACTTCAAAATTTCAACATATGTCTTCAAATGCTTGAAAGATTGACAAACTGATTCTGAACAAACAGAGCACTTATTCGTGACTAAGCGATCACGCCTTTGTTTCTCAGGGTTGAGGCGAAGCACCAACGTCAAAACTAGACGTTGGAATTTATGGGTACCTCATTTGCGAGGACTGATGCGTCAGAGACCGAAATGGGCAAGGATGATCGATTCAAAAGAACGCGATTCGCTCTGTTACTCCTTGACCTTGGTTCTGGAAAAGAGGTGTTAAAAGTTTCGACGAATTTTGTTGGACTTCAACTCGGTGTTACAGCCATGAATGTATAGCCCAAGGATTGAATGATAAGCGTTAGAAAGAATTGCATTTTTTACTTTTTTTTACTGTGTGTATTATGCACGAGATATTTGTGCATATCCATTGCACAAGCTCGATTATTTAGCATAAATGAAATTAATCTGAATTTATGTATGTGAGAAGCGTTTCCATGCCTCTGTGACCAATACTTCAAGAAAAAGTAGCGACAGAAATAGAAAAATTCCAAAAAATGATACCATAGAGCGTCCCTAAAATGGTTTTATTTATCTGTGACCCAGTGCTGATTCAAAATTCTTTTAGAAACTGTGTGAGGTATTTGAAACATTGTGAAAATTTCGATGGAAACAGTACGGTATAAATGAAGATGTGTGCGTTGAAATGCTAATCATAGCAAATTAGAGAATGATCGGTGTTCACGATAGTCTTCTGTGAAATTCATCCAGATGACCCCAGTAAAACCTGAAAGTTGCAGAAGCGACTGCACGAATATATTTAAAAATACTCCTAAAATATTTCCTTTTTATTTTCGAGTTTTCTTTGTTCATCAAAATGAATACTAACATAAAACTAACTCGCCGAAAAAGATTCTCACTTGTGTGTCAACTCATTTAAGTCTGAATACATGAGACTCACTTTAGGGAATTACCGGCGTTATTGCGAAGTTGACGTCTTGCACAGCCTGGGGGTGAGCAGCAATAGAGGTAGTGCTCTTATCATTGCGTTTTTTAGAGCATGTGTCACGCTTACATTACTAACTGTCATTTTATTTCTTCTACAGTAGTGCACTGTAAATGAAGCTATGAAAAATATGTGATATATAGCACTCACTTGGGAACGCATTAGGTCTGTAGAATGGTTCATGTATGGGTTTTATTTTGCAGTCGGTTTTGGTTTGCTGAAGGTGTGATGACGTTTCGCTCAAACGATCTCCCGCAAAGGTGTCTTTTCCGTTCCTGGTTTCTTATTCGACTCTTCGTCTTTTGATTTGCTTGCTTTACTGCTTTTTGTCAGGCTTTGAGCATTAAGATCACAGCTTAAACTTTTTCTTAACCCCAGCTACTGTCGATGTAAGTTGGGCTACGGAAGAATAGATTCTTTTCCGATTGTTTATTCTTGCGTTTGACAACACACTAGATGAACTCATAGCACACACGCATTCCTAACCCAATTTTTCTATAGCTCTTTTTCATTGAGACGATTGAAGGGTAACATAATATAAAAATATCAGTTAACGCATTCAACATTTCAAAATACCAATTCAACACCCTTGATGTTGACGCAGTTCAGCATGCTAGAATAAAGCCTCAGTTGTCTATTGGTTTAAATCAAAACCGATTTATATGCGCTGGGTCACCTAAACAGAGATGTCCGAGCCATGCTGGGGACGTTTGATGTAGTTGTCCACTAATGAAGAGTGCGCAGCGCGCCGTGTACCTATTCCCTTGCGCCTGTCCCAGTCGCCTCCAATGGCCGGTGCGTTGGTAACGTTAACCACGCCTGCCGCACGCTCGCTTGCAGCCACACGCCTCTTCTCGCTTCTACTTCCTTGCTGTACTTTATTAACGTGCGCCTGTGCTCTCAGAAAAGATGGTGCCATTATTATGTCAAGGCTATATTAGAGAATGATCTAAATTTACTGTAGTCTTCTGTGGGATTCGTCCAGGTGACCACACTAAAACCCGAAAGTTGCAGCTGTGACTGAACGAATATGTTCGAAAGTTTTCCTAAAATATTTGCAATTGATTTTCGAGATTTTTCTTTATTAAAATGAACATTAAGATAAAACTAACTTGCATTCATACCTGAAATATCCGAGCAATTGAAACAACATTCATTTTCGTAGTCCATTACTTCAGCAATGAGAAGGGAAATCGTTATGGTATCTGAATGCTTGAAAACCTGCTTCCTCGCTCGCTTCTCTACACTTCGTCAAAAAGCTATAAGGAATCAGCATTGAATGTGATTCTTTAACAGCGCATCATGGAGGCTCCCATCCACCATAGTTAGTCCTCTTTTTCAGGAAAAATGTTGTAATTCTAGTCAAATATCTTCATTTCAACAAAATGGTAATTGAGAATCCCTACGTTTTTTCACCTATTTCTTTTTAGTTTTTTTTTAAACCTAAATCGTACAATTCACTTCGAGCTATGAAGGCTGCATTTACGTCATTATTGCCCATTTTTGTACCTATGCTAGCTCAATGCCACTGTTGAAATACCATATACATGATATTAGTGTAGCACTCGTTATTCTGTTAAGGCATCGGAGGCACGAAAATTGTGAGCTTGTTCGTACGCTTGTGCGGCACTCAGTCGTATGAGTATCGGTTTAGCTTCATGTCGAATGAAATAATCGATTGCCGAAGCACTTTTGCGGGCGACATAACACTGAATGCTCCACAGAATCGAGCCTAAATTTTACGATTAAGTCGAGTTTAAAGATAATTTTAGCAAAGCTGTGTCAAAATGAACGCAAAATTTAAATCCAATAAATACTACGTATCTGTTGATGTGTTCGCCTCCAAGCAACTTAATTCCATGTGTCGAATTCATCCAATAGTAAAATCATTCGATGCTATATAAAGAGGAGTAAAGCGCTGTTCAAAAATCGGAAGTTCAATTGATGCTACATGGGGTTTTGCTCTCTATCCAATTTGTTTAGTTCAACCCACGCATTGATATAAATCAGTAGTCTTTCACTCGAATACTGATCGAATCCAGAGCCATTTCTGCAGTGATGCACACCTGCGCACTACGTTATGATTGAGCTCAGTCCTCTGTACACGGGCAATCCAAATAAATTCCAGAAGTGCGTAGTGGATATTTAAATACGAACAGTGATAAATGTAAGCATGTTTCACACTGAAAAATCATTTCATTTATAACGCAACACATATTTTTCGCTTACAGATATTCTTCAGAGTCGATGCCTAAAATCCAACTGCAACTGTAATTTAAGTGAAGGATTCAAACATCAAAAATATACCAGTCATTTCGAAGAATGAAGTTTTTGAAGTCGAAGACAGCGCTTTAAACATACAAAGGGTAATTTTGCTTTTTGAAAATTGTTTGGGTGATGATGGTGAACTACCCCACCGCCATAGAGGAGATTGAGTTCTTTCAAGAAACTATGCTTTAAGCTCATAGATAGAGAATTTGGATACAGTCATTATATGTTAAGAAACTCTGGGAAAAATAAGTACCAAAGTTTTCCTTGCCCGTGTTCTTTTGTCAGTGAAACAATTACCAATGAAGGTACAAAAAATTTGTGCTTCGAAGGAATGATGCAGAGAGATTTAGAAAGATTTTCAGTTGCATGCATGACAAGGGACTTATGAGAGATTCTTTGAGAGAAAACGCTCAGCCAAATGTTCGGGACTCGATCAAGCACGAGTCAGAGATCACTTCGATGCAGCAATATTCATTGACCAAATTCAGATAAAAAGTCCACAAAAAATAACTTTCACTGGGAACGTGGTAAGAGTTCTATCGAAAATATTCATTCGAGATTCGCTAAAATTGGACAAAACAAATTCAATCAGTGTTTTTTTGAGCGAGATTGAAATCCGGAAGTTATGGTCGCGCACTTAAAACCGTGTTCGGCAATGATGCTTTACGGATTACAGCGTTGTCTGATGAAACAGTTCAGTAAATGAATTCTCATTAAAATGGTCTCTTTTCTCATTCAGATGATCTGCATTAGATGATGCAAAAGTGCATTGCGGTATTTTCATGCATTTACAAATCGCTGTAATACTTGAAAATTTAAGTCGACTCGATCAGAGCTCAAAATCAATCTCGTGATCGTGTTACTAATGACCAATGATAATTTTCTGATGGTTACCATAGTTTTTATATTCAGAATTGTATTTTATATATTAATTTGATCAGTTTCCTGTCTTCACTTTTATTTTGGGCTTAGTTCAAACGCAGAAAATCATCGACATTTAAATATTGTGGACTCAACCACAAGTAATCACTCATCTGCATGATCCTTTCTTGTTAAAATAAGTGAAATTCCATGAGCACAACTCGGGCTGATAGATCAATTTTTTGGACACTTGTGGCCTCTGTACCTCGAGCAAAAAGCCTTGGATTACAAGCGTGCTTAATAAAAACTTCGCGCAAGTGTTTCTATACACGACGATGCATCCACATCTGCTACAGTTTCAAGTTGTCAGATGCTCTCAAACGCAAAGTCAGTTACTCGTGACCACTACTGTTGAAGTGTTGTGCTGCTCGTGAATACTGCTCTGAAAAAGAGAAAAGAGCTTCATATGAAGGGGATCTCGCATTATGGTTCTTTTAAAAGTAACCCCCAATATGGCAGGTGAGTCGAAGTAATATGAGTGAGCTCGTTAGCCACGCCGTCGTGTCCGATATTCTAGCGTTGCTCATTACACCTCAACATGTTCTGTGGTCATTTGGCTCTATAAAAATTTTCTAGCCTATTTAGCCTGTAATGCGGATAGAGTTGATTCTCAAATATTGAGTTCATTCTTCTGACCCACTTGTTGCGATGTACGTGCTTGCGGTAAATATATTTTTCAGATATTTTCTCATTCAGGATGCTCTCACTGTAAAGCTCCCTTATATTTAAAGAACCACTCTAGATTCTGTCACTAATGCCTTCTTTATTCTGCGTGCTCTAATTGTAAAGCACGCTAATGATAAAAATAACTCCATATTCTGACGTGTTGGCCTCTTTATGCAGTGTGCTCTTATTGGAATGCTCCCTAATAATTAACAACTGCATCATATTCTGATACAGGGTCCTTTTTATTCAGCGTGCTCTAATTGTAAAGCTCTCTAATGATAAAACCTACACCATATTCTGCCGTACTGCCTCTACGTAAGAAGAAAGTTTAGCCGTTGTCTGCGAGTTAGCAGCGCAATAAACACTTCGCCAGTTTTCACTTTTCTCTCAGTAGATCAGGTAATCGCACCTCGAGACCGCCGGAGGCTTCACCATGACGGCTGAATTTGGCATTCAGGGATGAGATGCAGTTAAGCTGAGCAGAGTTAAACACTTTTACCTTCGCACTCACTGTCAAACTGATAACCTTCAGGTCATAAAGTATTTGTCTGACAAATGATTTGGAAGATCTAATGCACGGCTGAAAAACTCAAGACGAAAGTCTTTATCCCGTTCCGAGAACACCTCATTGCCTTCGAAGCTTCAAACCTTTAAAAATGCTTGAAATCACGAGGAAGCTTTCCAAAAAATTATGAAATTGAAACGTGCATCTATAGAGAATTGATGATTGCTAATACATTTCTCATTCGTGATATTCTTTTTTTTATACATATCATATAGACATTGATCGCTTTGCTGCAGTGAGCTGCGAGACGAGCGAGCAATTAGTGGACAGAGTTGCCGAATTAGCTTTTTTCTGGTTAACATATTCAAATTTGTCTCGTCAATTTAAAACCTCTCAGCAGTTCTTTATTTGTCAAAGACTGATTGCTTCTAATGGCCAAATTTTATTTCAAAAGCCCTCAAATTTGGGAATTATGTTCAGAT
The DNA here is from genome assembly GCA_014220935.1 of Platorchestia sp. MABIK. Classification (NCBI taxonomy): domain Eukaryota; kingdom Metazoa; phylum Arthropoda; class Malacostraca; order Amphipoda; family Talitridae; genus Platorchestia; species Platorchestia sp. MABIK. Next base: position 224,764 of record JACJUY010000048.1, read on the forward strand.
TTGTCGCGTCAAATAAAAACCACTCAGTAATTCATTGTGTGATTGAGACTGAGTTCTTCTTATTGCAAAATTTTATTTCAGAAGCCCTCGAAGCTCGATAATGTTGTTCAGAAAAAAGCCAATCCGGTAACCCAGGTAGCCGGCACACTCCCTAAAACTAACTGGCTACTCTTGCATGCACGACGCAGGGCGTCAGCAAGCCTCGCTGCGCCTCATTTCTTCGTATCTGCCTCCTGAGCATCGAGCTCCGTCATAAGGCACCTCTTACGAGTATTACACGAAAATGTTGCCGCCGAAACCGGTGTTGTGAAGCTCAGATTAATGAGTCTGAAAAGCCTTCGGCTTCATGGGGCGAAACTTTAAGCAATTTACGTCTTGCAGCAGTACAGCCAGCAGTGCAAGTTCTTTCGTCGATTTGGCTACGCTACGTGCTGTTTTTTTCTTTGAGCGAGAATTTCGCCACTTTTATTTCAAACATGCACAAACTTCGAGATTTTTGCTCAGTAATATTGACACGTCTCGAAGCCTAGTAGACAGAAAACTTACTCCGCCATCTGCGCTGCACCAACCATTTAAATTGTTTGGAAATCTGCTCAATAAGTCGGAATAGAAAAACATATAAATTATCATTTCGACTCAGATTCTATAGTTTTTACATTTATTCGAAGAAAGTTTGCTGATAAAGACGATGCTTAGTCAAAGTTTCGCTCGTAATAAACCTGAGAAATGAGGTTTACCTCACATGCCCCAGTTATTTATAACTGAAGTGAGAATTCGATGCTGTGCATGAACTCAAGATTTGCAGATATGTTAACAGAGTAATTAATGATGCATGTAAATGAATTGGAATAATTCAATAATTGATTCTTTACAAATGATAAATTTGCTACTGGAATGAGTATAACTTCAGACCATCACAATAAACTGTCATAAAGATAGTAACCCAAACAAATTCAACGACGTCAAGCGTATCCCAAGGAAACATGACTTTTCGATGCACAGTTGTATATAACTTAGTGCCTTCATGCGGAACGAACCCTTCAATGATCATATGCCAGTTTTCGGCGTTTTATGGTCACCACGTTATTTGCAATGAATCAAGCGTGAATAGTATTTATAATCTAGAATTACCTCTAAATAAATTTGATTTTATGGTGATTGATCAATAATTCAATCTCCTTGAATTGCTAGATGTTTGTGGATATTTACATTGTTAAATTGCTCGTGCATTAAGCAATTTAATATGAGTAACTCCTAAGATTCTCACTCTAACCATTCTCATTTATGAGATGTTTTGAAATTTTATTGAAATGATCCAGTGACCACTAAGGTACTCCCTAAAATCGTGAATATTCCCGTAATTTAAAGGCAGCCTTCACAAATAGTCTCTAAAATATTGAGTTTATTTAAATTATAATGGTAACGTTCAAAAGTAGTCCCTAAAATTGGGAATATTTCTGTATTCTAATGTTAATATTCACGAGTAGTCCCTAAAACCGTGAATATTCCGTCAAATGGTCACATTCACATGTACTCCCTGAGTCTCCCTCTAAAATCCTGAATAATCTCGCAGTCAATGGTAACATTCCCACGTAGTCTGTCTAAAATTATGAACATTCTGTAATTATGTAATTATGTAGTCAAATGTAATTATCCACTAGTCCCGATAAGTAAATATTCATAACCATTCTTGAAGTCCAATTAATACGTTCCTCAATCGTGAAATCAGTATAGTCTCGTACCGGGCACCATACTGTAACAAGTTCAGCCTAGCCACCTAACAATATTGACAACCCAGCTCATGCGAAGAGAGCGCTCCCAGAATGCTATTGTGAAGAAAGCTGCCGGGTTGCCGAGAGGTGATTGCATAAGCTCGGGCTCAAATTACTTCTGAGCTAGTGTTAGTATAAATCTTTGTTAATTGTGCCTCCAGGGGCAGAAATTTTACCCAATTTACTTAGTGGTAGCGAAGCATCTGGCAGCGTTAGCTTTATACGTCAATATAGCTACAATACTTGTTATAACTCGTAGCATGACCATGTTATTTTAAAATAGCTCACGCTGAAAGTTGAACCGTTATAACGAAGTAAATTGTTCGAGGATCCAGCCCCTGCAATCTAGCTTACGCTTCAACTGCATTATTTGGTGTTTGTAAAGGACACATTGCAGGTACGACTGACAGTAGAAAACACAAGTGTGCCTGATGGTCACCAGCAGCTCAGACGTCATCAAACTCAGCCAGTGCAGCTTTATATCCGGTATAAAGAGTCATGGACTCAAGCTGACATGTGCATGTATTATGGAGTGGCTTCACGATGCATCACGCATATAAGAATGTGATTTTTACAACGCTTAAAAGAATGTGATTGATGCTATGAAAAAATAGCTACACGCATAGTTCATATGACTAGAGACTGCATTTAGATGTTTAAAACATTGTATGGATGTAGAAATCATGCCTTGATCCCAGAATGATGAACTTATTTGTTTTTTAACGTAAAAATTTCCGAAATTTGTCATAGGCTTTAAGCTTGCTGAATTTAATTAGACGGTGTTTCTTTCATGCGATACATCGCAATTGGTGAAGTTCCCATCGCTTCACCGAGCATCAAGGAGTAATGGATTAGGAATAACAGAAAGCATGGTCAAAACCAAGGTATTTAAATTTTAAACGCTTGATCAACTTTATTAGCACTACGATTAGGATGCATTTGTGTGTACTCACATACGCATGAACATTGCGAACCATTTCTCACGTATATTAATAGTGATACGGACATTAGGGTTTAAAATTGAATGTTAAGCTTCTTTACAATTACGAATGTTTTTAAGAAATTAATATTTTCACTCATAATTTTACCAAAGGATTGATTTATAATTCATTACCGTGTATGATAACATCTGTGAAATCTATAAAATTGAACCCATCATTCGACTATTTGATCGTTCGGCTATTTATTTGATCAAGAGTTTTCTTGGAAAAAACGGCTAAGAATCGAAAGTCTCACACAACGAGGTGTGTTTGATTTCCTCGTAGCTCGTTTGGATTCACTGGTCAGTGTTTTCTAGTTGATCTAATTTACCACACAAATTTTTTAAGATGCTCAAAACGTAGTAATGCGACTTGTCAAAATATGCCTGATGAAACTTGTCTAAACTAATCAAATCTAATAGTTTTACGTAACTGTACAACATCACCGCATTAAACCCAGAGAAAAGTGGTGTACAAGAATAGACTCATGCTCTCTTTGTTGGGCCCACTCATGAATATCGTGCTAAAACTGTCATCCGGTTGAATTTTCACCACATTAATTTCTTTGTGTTGGCAATGCATGGAGAGTTGAAACAGTGAAGGTTGTGGTTGCGGTTGTATCGAGGCCGGTAATTGCAGCATGTGACAACCGTCCAAACAAGGGCAATTGGGGGAAAGTGGACCACCCTGCAGCTGAACCTGGCTCCTGGGGACGCTGGCATATACACCATGGAACTGGTTCTATGCATAACTTTCTTGCGTGTCTCTGCTCTCACGAACTACAAGCCGATTTCCTTTCTTGTCTGTGATCAGGTTCTTAGCAAGAGTCCCGAATTACTTTCATTATTAAACAGGGTCTTTCTGCCATGGGAATTTTTTCTACTAGAAAGTCCCAGACAGCAGGAGTTTCACAAGTTACGTCAGTCAATTTCTTCTCGGATGATTTTGCACTTGGAGGTCAGTTATTTTCGAATGGGGTTCTCTCATGATTTTCACAGTTACTTAATAGTGAGTTTGAAAGAAGAGTTGATACGAAACTTTCACTTAAGAATTGGAGGAATGGTGCCAGTCAAAAAACAATGCGTTTAGGTCGGGCTCGATCCTCACTAAACTCAGAGAACATTGGTCCACATTAAAAACTGATATATACTAACGAATAAACAACTAAAGATTTTTTAACAAAAGCAACAATAGATAAGAAGTTTCCAAAAACAAGACTCCGAAACAAAGACAACTTTCTAAACACACGTACAGCTCACGTCATCTACTGAGTTCCGACACTAAGTCAGTAGACACTATGGCTGATCTTCTCCACTTATTATTGAATCAAATCTGAAGAAATGAACGCTTTTGAAACTAAACCAAAGTAGATAGGTTAAGATGCAATTGTAGAAAATACTCTTGGTGCAGGACATTATTATTATAAAAAACTTCCAATATTGGAAGGTAGAACAGTCGGCTGGGTATAGCAGCAACAAGTTGATCCTACATTTACCGTATGTATTCTTGCTAGGAAGTCTAACTTGAATAATTTTTTACATTAAATTCGCGAGACAAATAGAACATCATCAAAATCTTATTGAATTAAGGCATGAAAGTAACAATACACAAATGAGATCTTCATTAAAAAAACTGCTCCAATGCGAAGGAACACATTGGTATCTCAAACCGAAACTCTCCGTCTAGGTGGCAATTTTTTTCATGTTCATTTTTAAAAGTTTTCATTTACTACTCGGTTCCTAAAGAACAGACCTGTCGAGAAAATTTTGATAACCATAAATTTCTTCAGTATTTAAATGCTGATATTTTATTCTTAGGGCATAACACCTAAAACAGCGCACCTACTCGAAGTTCAACAACTTTTACATGTCTAAAACAACTCTTCAGTATTTCAGCGGCTTTCTACTGGTATCGAAATGCAGACATGCTCGGAAGCTTAATATACAATCTGTACATTATAAAGGTGGACAGTTTGGGCTTCTAATGCTTGTCCTTCGAAATTTTGGACTTCATTTGGGTTGTGTTTCAACTCACTAGCTCAGCTTAGACGTAGATCAGAGGTCTCCAAACTTTTCCGAAGGAATATAAAATGAAAACAAAAACATTCAATTCAGCGATGCCTGTCGAACGATAATTATTTTTTCAAGGCCACCCCGCACGGATTTGTTTGGCGGGCAGGATGAAATTATGTGGCTGACCGGATGTGGCCCGCGGGCCATAGTTTGGAGACCTCTGACGTAGGGGATGAAATTTACACGCTTAGAGCTTCGATATGAAAGGCTTGTACACATGTCGTCCTTGAAACTGATAATGAACCCTGTCTACAAGTGCCATAGTAGATCTGAAAACGTAGCGCAACTCGAAACGTTATTTATATTCAAAGTTGTGATCATATTGAATAGCGGACAAGCTTGTCTCCATACTTGTAAGATCTCCACAGAACTCTATTTTAGCGGGTTCTTCTTAGCTTCGCAGAAACGACTATTACATTAATGAAGTCAAGCTAATACACAGTTTCCCAATTTATCATCGAGCGCGTAGCAACAAAACTCCAACCCTTGACAGTGCTACGCGCCCCAATAACGGGCCCGACCTTAAATAAACTCGCCTCAAAATGTGCAAATCCGATATCGTTAGTCTCGTAAAAGGTTGCTCCGATTCACGTTCCCTTCGATAAATCAATAGTTGAACTTTCAACTGCTTAGAGCCTTACATGTTCGACTTCGACTGCAGTGATCGCTCCAGATCTGCGGCTGCGACTCTGAATTGCTAGGATAATAGATGTTGTGGGGAGAGGCGATAGCTCGTTAAATCGCGATGCTGCCTGAGCGTCAATTGGATGTTGACAGAAGGTAGGCAGGACACTTCATTATGCAGGCGGTCACAAGTGTTGATGAAATGACGCCAGTGCACCTAATGACGTGTTGTGGGTGCCTGTTTTAGCTCAGGTCTTATTAAGGCAAGTATTGGTCGAACATCGACGACGGTTATGGTCGGTATTATACGTGGCATCTAGCAATGTCAGAAAGCTCAATTTGGAGCCTTGATTTGGTTCCACGGATAGCATGAGTTGGAAGCAGCCAAAGTTCATTAATTTCAAGTGTTATATCAAAGAACGTTGGGGGATTATTCCGAGCGTCACATCTTACAAAAAAGCACGTCTTACGTGATAATTAATTTATTGTAATAATCTACTCAAGTTTGAGTAGAGGTTGATGACAAAATAAAGACTCATTTTTCAGTGAGATCTTGAAGTTGCGTTTTACATCAAGCTGCTCAGCGAATATGAACCGTATTTAAATGCTTGAAAAACATTTGAGCTTCGCTTGATGGAAAAATAATAGATTCTTATTCATGAGCCTTTGCTGACTTACAAATGCAGTTATGTTTATCTTTTGGTGCTGTTTAACGTTACAGCAACGCGTGCATCACCATTGCGATGCACAATTTAGACTTGCAAAGTTGTTCCGCAAAGCGATTTTGATACCTGATGGTAGGTGGCCTGCTCTCGCATGCATGGCAAGCGCGTCCGCTGAGGTGTCGTTAGGTCGTTAGGCTGGATCGGATCTGAGGGTCGGAAGCGCACCGTGCTCAGTCTAGGGCGGGACTTTCAAGCTACAATTTTGTTTATTTACGTGCTCAGTCTAGGGTTGGACTTTCAAACAACATTTTTAATGTGCGTCCTTATAGTAGAACAGATGCCAGAGTAACTTCGTCCAGGGGATTTACGCTTCCAGGTGCACCACTACAACAACGTAAATGGATTGAAATTCTCTCTCGAACATACACGTATAATGGTAACACCACTCGCGAACTGGAATATTCTGCATGTATGATGGTGTGTTTATTGGCCTCTTACCGCAGGATGAAGCAAGATGAGACCTTGCACAAGAAGGCTTCAGTTAGAACGCTGAAGTGATGTTTGTTGGAATCACTTTGGGTATTTGAAAGAGCACTTCCCGCTCACCAGAGAGATCATTTGATGAAGTTCCGTCTCAGACGTGGTGTTTCAAGTCTCTATTCTCGCCTGGATCGAGAGCGGCCCTGGTAATGGATTTCCACTACTAATGAGGACAGAGCTCTGAGAGTCCTACAAATTACTCGAGGGTTTCTCTGTGCATAGGTACTCGAATTGATGAGTTAGCTTACACAGTTAGAATGCTCTGACTCACAATTTTAAAGTGTTGTTGTATTGCAACAGTCCAAGTTTTAGTGACGTAATTATTTATGTCGACGGGTTCCAATTCCACACTTTCAAGTGGCAAATTCTGTTCTTACAAAAAGTCTCTTTTTCTTCTTAAGTTTGCTTTGATTTCTGTTGCTGAGTACGAATGAACTCAAGTTTAAACACAACGAATGATAACGTGATTACAAGACTGTCTCAACGCATCTTCTCATTAATTCGTTGACTACGTATTGGGTCATGTGTACCAGTAGGGGAATTCCACATTTACGTACCTATAAAAATGAACAGCATTTCAATTATATCACAACTACTTTTTGATGTAAAGGTGTAGCATTATCGTGCTTCTTCATTTTTCACTCTTCTTAGAAAAGATAGAAATGTTTTCAAGCTGTGAAGATAGTTTTTTAACTCTGCTATTACAATCTAATATAACCAACCTTAAAAACTACACAAACGTAGTCAAGAATCAAAATGCGATTTTGAACGCTTGGTTTTTTAATTATGACCATTGAATCTTCTCAAATGAATCTGCTCTATTTTCTAAAATGCAACCCTAAAACATTTCTTTGGGAGAATGAAGATAAGAAAATGCTTTGCATGAACGAAGCTCTCCAAGCAAACTAGATTTAAAGCTGAGCATTTCAACATCAGCGCAAATATGTACAGAATGCTTACGTGTGGTCATTGTTCAATTTAAAAGTTACTTAATTTTGTTTTGTTCATCGTACTCTAACACACACTGTTGCGTCCACAGTTCAACACTTGGTTCGGCTATTCAGGTGCTCAGTCTGGTTCTCTCTGTAATAACTTTCAGAATGTTTTAGCTCGCTTAATAGGCAGTAATGTGTTCGTCATTGTCTTAGCTCGCTTAATAGGCAGTAATGTGTTCGTCATATCGAGTCAACTTTTATTGGGATTGTTATTGAGTTTTATTTTTTCTATTTTATTTTTCTCTCTCAGTCTGTGTCGGCAGAACGTTTCTTGCCTTATTTTCTTTCGCTTTAACTTATAGCAATGGACTTCTGAGACATTCCCTAGTTGTCTCTAAAGTACTTATAAGCTTTCAAACATCTTGCCGTGGATAAAATATGCAAGAGAGTATAATTTTATTTTTTTTAATTTTTAACATTATCAAACCCCGACGAGGCTATTGTGCATCTCGAATGGTTTGTTTATCAATTAAGGACCTTTGCGTTATGAAATTTGTGAAACACAAAGTGTTGTAGTACATGTCATCTATGAACTTTTTTTTTAAATAAACGGGTTTTCTTTCTTCTTTTTTCTTTCTTTCTTTCTATTTCATTAGTGACTTGTGTTCTAACTCATCTCCCGTATGGAGGTTGTGGACACCCGGACACGGAATTGTAGCTCGGAGTTGTAAGGGAAAACCAAGGGAGTTGACTGCTTTGAGGATGATTTTTTTAATTCCTGCTAAAACCGTGGAGTCTGACCGGGAGCAAATGCTTTGGTGATTAAACTAAAATTCTGACTCAGTTTCATATACGTCATTTTAACGTAGAAAAATTTCACAAAAATTTTAAAATCGAAGTCTGGCTTTTTCAAAACTCGACTATGAAACTTTTTTGTCTGTTCTCAGGCAAATATAAATATATATCAATGCAGGTATCTGGTATATATATATATACCAGGTAAATATATATGCAGGTACATACATATATCTATAGGGGTAGATAGATTTGTCCCTTTCTTCTCAAAAAAGTGGAAAAGTAGATGAAGACGAAGAATTTTGTATTATTGATGCTACTGGGCAAAAAATTTATTTAGAAATAAATAAATTATTTGAAAAAAATGCATTTTCCAAGCCACATTTCTGTAAATGTTGATGAAACATTCTGAAAATTTGCGTTCCCAAATAAAACTCCGCAGTTCTTAGGTCAATGTATACACAGCAAGCATACTACGCATTTGGCAAAAACACTTGCGTCATAATTAAACCGAACTTAGCATCGACAAGAAATTTTGGCCTTATCGCTGAGACGATTCTGTACACCGATCACAGCCCCGAAAACGCTGCTTGCTGCGTGACCTAATGCGGTTGTGCAGTTTCCCAGTAAGGGCGACCGTGAGGACTGCATACCCAGAATAATACGGCGCACTGCCCTATTTGGGCCACGCCCCCACACTAGGGACTCACGATGTTCTTCACACCCCGAAGAGGCTCAGGTTTAATTGGAGTGGAAGTTTGGCAGCGCCACAAAGAATACGATTGTTGGCCCTCGTGATTTGTCTCTTGGCGCCCTGAAGCCGAGCGTTGTGCCTGCGTATACAGAGCTCTGTCACCCATCTAATTGGGCTGCCGTGATCTCTTGTGCAGTGTCATGCTCGCCGAGGTCATGTGCGGCCCATATCCTGATCCTCCAATGACCGCGCGTCATTGATTTTCTGCATCACAAGTGTCTGAACTTAGTGCGAGCTTTGGTTTCATGTGACGCTCTTATTCTTATCTACATCATCTCGAAGCGCAGTAAGCTCACAACTAACCCACCTAAGGTTCTCAAAGTGAAGAGATGCCTCGACTTTGGGGCTTCTAGGCTCGCAGAAACCATCTCTCACATTTGCTCTTTGCAGGTGTGTTTCAGCTTTTATGTGTCGGACCCTTGTTTTTTAATCTTCCGTTGTTTGATTCAGGTTCTTCTTTGCTGGACATTTCTGATGTAATTCCATGCTGGCGTACAAACTCAAGGCAAGCATTGTTGAGAGTTGTGCTTTTTGTCCATAGTGCCGTTGCGCAGTACCTCATCTTATTTTTGATGCTTCGTAAATATTAGTGCAAGAACAGAAAACTTTTTCCGACGGTTTGTTTTATTAAGGTTAAAATTGAAGCAAGTAACACAACACTTGATCTAATTTCACTTCAGTTTTTAGACTTCCAATGGCTTGAAACTTGACCCATTTCCAGGACTATGGTGAGTACTTATAAAAAATATGGTTGCGTCTGAATTCACATTTTTTCAAGACTTTTTCGTTTCAGACTTCGAGTAGCTCGTTGAACTTTTTGCTCGGTTTAATTGATGTAATTCTAAACCCGAAGAATTTCTTTTACTTCCCCTTTTGCCTATGGTACCACACTCGAGCAACAATACCTTTTTAATTGTTGTTGCTACAGATCGTAAAATTTAGGAATAAAATAATTACTTGAAGAAAAGAATAAACATGAAACTTCACGGAATCAAAATATGTTTACAGCAATTTGAT
>JACJUY010000048.1:252182-280894 GCA_014220935.1 Platorchestia sp. MABIK
AATTATTTTCCGCCTTGCACTCTGAATTTTCTTCTTTCAAGGAGCTGGCTTTCCCACATCTTGGATCCCTCATTTTCTCTTATCCTGAGTCCCGCTATTTCTCCTTTCTTGGACATTGTATATCTTAGTTTTTTGAGCCTAATATTTTCTCCTATCTTGAGCCCTGTATTTACCTTTGAGGCAAGCATTCACTCCGGTGGCTTTAAAAACTTCTTTCTGTGCGGATTTGGCCTTCCTGTCCGTTTTTAGGCTCTGAGATCTGGCCCGCGCTGTAATGAAATATTGTGCGGGTTCAACGTTTAATAAGGGCTTGAGATTGCAAGCATTAATTTACACCGCACGCCTTGCAACAAAGCTACCTCCCACCTCGCTACCCCTGCGGCATTGTTCTCTGTAAGCAGCTCCTTTTACAGCTTCCTGGTCTTGTTTCTCTTCTGCGAAACGAAACTTGTGAGCGCTTGTAGACATTAATTTACGGTGCATTTACGCGGATATATTTTGCGATGAAGTTCCGATGACCGGTATTCCGAAAAAAGTAGTCGTAAGGTACAACTGGCGGCGTGAGTTTGTCTCGATCGAGTTCGTGACACGTGCAACTGATCGTAACTACTACAAAGATATAAATCTATTCCGATAGACAAAATGAATGAGTCACCATATTCACAGAGTACCGAGGTGGTAAGCATAAAGTCCCAGGTCTGTTTTGCATTGCTCCAAGTCTTTCATTCAGAGAGTAACTGGGAGCTGCGTCGCACATTTTGTTCGAGGGTTGCTCAGATATCTCAGATGTGGGCACCGAACATTTCTGGTTGTATCAAGAGAAGGAGGTCTTACTGCTCTGATATGCTCGGTGGCCTCCATCTGTGCTTCTCGAACTATCGGGTCTATAATTTCAATAATTGTTATTCAAATTTTCATCGCAATTAGAAAATAAATCTTTGTTTTCTTCATTTCATCTTTCACTGTACAGCTGGCGTTTGAGTGCAAGTGACATCTCACACATGTGAGGTGTTGCGCCGTCAATTTTAATTCATAACTTTTCTTCGAACTTTGTACTCATTGTCCATTCATTGTTCTCTCACTGACACCTTTTGATACGATTACAGCCGCAAAATCGTTCTCATCTCATTCACGTATTTCTGTCCTGAAATTCAATACTATCGTCACTGAACAGCGGAACGTTTCGGCTCAAATAAGGATACGTCTCCTAACGAAATATTCATTAACCCTATGTATTTTACAAACAGTTTTCATAATCATCATCAATCTATGAAAATTTCAGTTTGATTCTGCAATTCGTAAACTCCATCGTTACCGGTCGAAGAAACTTAGAAGAAGACTTCATCCGTGATGCCGTCACATAAGTTTATGGTTTCTTCAGGTCTTGCTTGCTAGGCGCCGCCCGACGTGTTGTTCAAAACTCCCCGTCAGACGCGACCTCGGGTCAGTAGCGCGCAGGCAGTCGGAGGAGCAGGTAGCAGACACTATCTTTGCGCCCGCCGTCAGCCGCTTCTGCCTTGATAGGCGCTCGCTTTCAGAAGGAACTAGCATATTGTGTAGCACGTCTACCACTAGTTTACGGCTAGAATAAAGCACTCCGTAGTGCATGTAGTTAGCTATCTCAAACAGTAGGACCTGACGTAAACAATACGAATAGCTTCCTTAGCAGGAGAAACAATGTTCACTATATCACCTGTTGATGCTCGTGGTTGCATGTGCTTTTTCAGTGGGCGAGTTCATGCCGTCGTCTGGTGTACGATTTTCCCTTCCGTAAGTTGTGTGGCATAGCATTTTTATTTGAATGTGTTTCATGTAATTCCCACCTGTTTTTCTGCTTGAAAATGACTTTTTCCCGCAAGTTTGTTGAAGTTTCTTCTTGTCTTGTACTTCTCACCCGGTTAACTATTTCTTGACCAATTTTTCACAATTTCGTTGTTGTTCTACGCAGAGAAGTTGGTGGAAGGAATGAAGTCGTACTTTCAATTAATGATGGTAATTCATGACGTGATTGACAGCAGTGATCTAATGTGCCAGCAAGTGATCGTGCACACATGTTCGTGCCCTGTGGTGTTACCCTGAAAATCACAGCTCATTAAAGACATGGATCATTGTTCCATCCTTAAATGACAAAGTCAAACTCAAAAATTTAGTTTTAAAGGAGAGAGTGAATAAACCGTTATGAATACATTGCTGCAATGCTAAACCTGAGTTTTTGGAAGAAGAAAACTTTCCATAATAAGAGCCTAGGGTGAGCAGAGCTGAGTTAGCTTGCACCAGGACCTGAAGGCTGAGAGGAACTGCCTCAACATTTGATAACTTTATAATCATGTTTCACCTGCTCAACTTGGAGGCGCAGGGACCTGAGGGCAATCAACTCCAGTGAAGTCGCTAGCAAATAAGTCAATTGTTGACCTAAAAAGAGAGAAAGGTGGCAGGGTTGTGGTCATCACTGATTTGTCACGTGTCGCCACCGACAGCAAAACCAAGCCAAATTCCTAACCAACCACAGCCTACCAAGAACATTTGACATATATGAATAATTTATACGCTCTTTCAGCCTGAGATGTAAAAGATGCATTTACTGTACAGGGCAGTAGACTTGCCTGTAAGGGACACAACCCATTTGAACAAGCTAATGAACTAACGAAAGCTCATTGGTTAGTTCATGGCAAGACTGCCTGGCATGGACACGAAGGAGGTCACTGTGCCGCACGGAGAACTTTTGCCTCCAGGCTCCCGTTGTGTCTCAACGCAGCGAAAAAATCGTCACCTCTTCAGTTTGCTCCTCACGCATTAGCTACGCGGCTCTGTGCTCTGCAAATTGGAACAGATAGAAATCCTGAGTCTATTCAAGGCATGCTGAAGTGTGTGTTGCTCAGTTTATTAATCGTTGTGATCTCGTTGTCTTTAGTGAGCATTTGATGTGTGAAGCGATTGTTGAGTACGGTAGAGAGTGGTCCTTTCAAGAAAAGATTTTACTTATTCATCCTTTTCTGCTCTCGTGATTGTGATTGTTGAATTGTACGGTCTACCACGAGGAGAATGTCAGGAGTGTCCTGTGTCATCTTGGTTGTCATGGTTGCCCGGTCTCGTCATGGTTGTCAGGATTGCCCTGTCTCGTCATGGTTGTCATGAGTGCCCTGTGCCGTCATGGTTGGCCTTCCTACCCCATCATTTCGAGATGTTTTGTCGCTTCGTCTGAAGCGCTGTTTTGAAGTTTAATTTCGGATTCAAATAGTTTGGCTGTGTCATCATAGGCTTGCACTTGGTGAAATATTTTCAACTAAGACTACATGCTAAACTCATGTTGACTACATGTTGACTGCGATTTGACTACACGCTGACCACATGTTAGGTACATGTTGTCTACTACATGTTGACTACAGGATTGCAAACAAGTTATCAGGTCATACTAGAATATTTTCTATTTTAAGACCTCACTTCCTTCAATAGACCTGTCTTTTATTCCTTTTGCAGTGTAAAACTTAAACTTTGGGCTGTGTCAATAACAAGAAAAAACGAGACATTTTTACTGAAGTTTCTTTCTTCCTTTCCTCTGGAATTTCAAGCTTGGATTTTGAGCTATCTTTTCATATTCAAACTGACACATTCACAACGCCTGTAATGCCTCCTACTTTCGTTGCATGAAATATAATCGTAAATTCTTCAATACTTTTGTTTCAGGAAGAAATTCTTATATATTCTTTACGCACAATGTTTTTGGAGTGTTCAGCGTTGATATTGTGACAAATAATTTACTTCACAGCTGTAATCTCAATTTTTCCTGCATTTTCATTGGTCTTCGTACTATTTCTTTCCACGTGGAATTTTTTCAGGTTTCATTCATTCAAAACATTTATTCATGAGAATAAAATAAACTCAATCTACAAATAGATTCGTAACAATTGAGATTTTTTTTTTAACTTTAATCGCTCAGTACGATCAGCAGTTGATTCAACGCTGCTATAAACAACTTCCAATTGCACTCATTTTTCGAAAAGTAGTCTGTGAATGTAACGTTTTCATGAACCATTCATTTTGCGTAGGCACCAGCTCGTTCTGCTACACGTATCGAGTTTTTCACACGTGAAACTGAACCTTATAAGTATACGTTGCTCGTTCGTTCTTAGCTTCCAGTCTGATACTCCAGTTCGTTCGTTGTGCACCACAATGGATTACCACTTCAAATCGAACCTCAAACCGAGCAGCTCGAGAAAGTTGGCAACCATCGAGCTTTTCTACACGGCTCTCTCGGCACTTCTTATTCTGTTCATGCTTTTGAAAGTTTACGAATGTTTCTAAAAGATTTGAAACCCCTAATTAAAAACCTCAATTATAGTATTCTGACATAAATTCTGTTTGGATTACTGCTTAGGTGTTCTGTTAAAACTTGAAAATGAACATGATTCTGCGCAGCTTGTTTGACTGAACTACAGTATTCTTTCTCACCTATCTTTTGGCTGCTAACTTCTTAAGAAACGTCTCTTCCATCTTATCCACTTACCTGCAATGTGTTGAGCAATCATAGTCTCGCCTGAAGTTGCGTTCTCTTAGACCATCTGAAGCACTTCGTCTTGCCTGATCACCGAACTTACTTACACTTTCTCTTCATGGACTCAGACGCAGGCGCTTTGTTTTTTTCTTGGTTAAGTCTTCGAACATATGTCAGTTGAAGCACCGACCTTCTCCGAACGATACCCGACTGCGAATTTCTATGAATAACGCCGACATTTGAGGACGTTCTATCTAATTACTGACTTAAAGCACACACTGTACAGTATGACCTAATGAACTTTCCAGTCTTAGTGATCTTTTTCCCTATTCATAATAGGGGATATTTGTTATCGTCTTCATTGCATTTATAGAATCTGTCACTGAAAATTGGATCAATAAGAGGCAATATTTGCACGAACTAAAGCAATCTTAAACGTTATGAAGTTATTAGCGCGTTGAAGATATTTCAGTCATCAGAGTGCAGCCCACATAATTTTCCAGTGTTACTTCCTTAAGAAGATCTTTCTTCCCAAGAACCTTTGTGTAATGCATTTTTTCTCCCAGTTTAATTTCTTAGAGTAAATTCTACGATATTCTGTATAATCTAAGAAGATCTTCCAGCAATCTCCCCTTTCTCTACTAACCCTCGCCCTCCTCTTCTCAGGCTTCAGAGCATGACGATGTTAGGTTCCTATGGAAGCTCCACTAACTGACTCCTTGTGCTCGTAGCTCACGATTCTGACACAGAAGAAGCCCAATTTTGTTGTGAAGTCGAGCGTTGCCAACAAAGTCAAGTGCTCAGCGAAAGTTGCAGCGCATGTGTAGGAATGCCTGAACCGGTCAAGCCCAACAAAGCAGAGAGCCAGATGACTCTCGCCAGCTCCAGAAGCACCTCCGAGGACAGGTGGGTACTTCTATCTTACTACGAAATTTTCTTAATTCTAATTTCAAAATAAAGAAGGTCGTAAATATAAGAGAAGTGCTTTACATCAAATTTGTATTTCGAATATAATTTACAAACAGTGTTGCAGGATCTCGGTAACTTTGCGTTTCTAAAGAAAACTTTCTAGAACTACCCTGATGAACAGGTGGGTACTCTAATCTAACTATGAAATTTTCCTAATTTTAATTTCAAAATAAGGAAGACCGTAAGTTTAAGAGAAGTGGTTTACTTCAGATTTAGATTTCAAATTTACAACACAAATACTGCATCTAGATCTTGGACAAGGCTTTTCTAACAAAAGCTTTCTAGAATTACCTCACGAACAGGTGGAGACTTTCAATCTTATTATGTAATTTTCTCAATTCTACTTTCAAATAAAAAAACGTAAGTTTGAGAGAAGTGCTTCACTTCAGATTTGTATTTCGAATTTACTTTACAAACACTGTTGCTGGATTTCGGTAACTTTGCGTTTTTAATGAAAACTTTCTAGAACTACCTTGACGAACAGGTGGGTACTTCAATCTTATAACTTTAAATTTAGTTAATTTTGTTTTCGAAAAGCAACGAAAAACCATAAATTCGAGCTAACCGGCTGACACTAGTTTGTGATTTCTGTAACGTTGAATTTTTTATGTAAAATGAAGTCTTGAATTCGTTGGAATTTTTACATACGATTTTTCCAATTTGAAGCCTGCGCATTTTTCAGGAACTATTAAAATTTTTATGGCTCCGTTTACCACGTTTTAGAGCACTGAAGATGGAATTCATTTCCGATGCGTACACTATTAAAATGTTCATTTAAGCATTGATTCTCTTTTTCGTTCCATGCTTGCGATTTCTTTCAAATCGACCGATTAGAAATGGATTAACTAAATTACTGTGTGAACTCCCAGAAGCAGGTAAGTGATTGTAATACAGAGTCATTTACAGCTTTAACTCTGGAAAAGTACACGAGAGAGCTGCTTTTATGTGACAACCGGGATATACTGCAATAATGCCACTTTTAATTAATTTTAATATGTCAAAAGGATGTTTTAATAAATTCTTGTCGAAGAATACCAACTGATTCTAGCGACCAAACGATTTTTTGTGGATTTCAGTAGCATTACCTATATGCGCATCATGGAACAGGGCGTAATTTCTTTGTACAGCGTGTTGTTTATTCAAGTTCTACGTACTGCCGGTATGATGAAATGAAAAATTGACGTCTTCGTACTACGTTTTCTAGCTCTCATTTGATATGCACATGGTGATTTGTATGATAATATTTAATTTTTGATAATTTTCGTTGTTACTCACTGAATCATCAAGACAAACTCGAGGAGCGTACACTCTCGGAAAAAAAAATCAAATTCATGTTTCTGAGAAGCCTGATGGTTGCATTTTCTTTTGAGTTTAATTTTTGGTTTTCTGGAAAAGAGAAAGTAATAAGGCGTATTAACTTCTAGCGAACAAATTACAAAAGACTGAACTCCAGAATAGACAAATTTGGGCTTCCGTGAGGAGAGGCTGCGAGTTGTTTGTTCCGTCATCTATTAAGCCGCGTAAAATTGCAGCTTGTTTTCTTTTAAAGCCAAATGGGCCTTTCCTCACCAATATTCCCATATTTTGCGGTTCCGTATAAAATTTGAGAATTTTTGCCGCGAATAAATTCAGTCTTATGTGATCAGTCCAAAAGACTCATCCATTTGCAAACCTCATTCTATTTTGTTTTTAATACCATTATCACAATACGCATGAGAATCCTGCAGTGCAGTTCTTGCAACAACAAATGAATGCAGTGAATTTTAACATTGCCACTGCAATTCTGTAAAAATCAAAATTTAAAAATGAAAATACTTAGTCCCAGCGACTAGTAGATTAATTCGAATGCCTTCAATTATGTTATAACTTCTGGGAATTTTTATATACGCAAAATATTCTTTGCCCACCATTGTCACTCCCGTCCATGCGAGTAACATCGTATGTCTCGTGCAGGCGTCAATTTCACTTCGAGAAATTTCAAGCGATATAAGCAGAGCCGCGTTCTTCATAAAGTCTGATTAATATTCACCGCCATGGCAGTTTCACGCGTGACTTCTGCGATTACTGAAGTCAAATTTTGGTGATGTGTTCGCTTATCGTTCGTAATTGCTTGTCTAAAGTTGTCCTTGCAGTTGTTGAGGCGTCGCCAATTATTCATAATGGACTATTGATGTCTCAGTTGGAAAGGTCACAGTACAAAATATCAGCAGAGGTGGCATTCTTACCTGAATATGCTAACAGGAGACACCACTGTACGTGATTATGTCTGGTAAAATTGCAGTTTGAATGTAATAACTTGAATGCGTAAAATGCGACCCTGCAGTGAAAATATAGAATGGTTAGAATGTAAGAGGAAAGCTAGCATTCTGCGTTCACTTATGTAACAAATATCATGGTGGAATTATAAAAACTGGCGCTGATCCAGATTTCTTAGCAGAAAAAGGAGCAGTACTGAGCGGATAAAATTTGCTATTTATACGGAACTTTGCGGTGTCTAGGCTAAGACGGGAGCCTCTCTTGCTGCCCTCATTGAAACACGAGTGTTTGATCTCTGTGCATCACTTAAAACTAACCCGTACATCCTTCATGAAAACATGATTAATCTTACGAATCTTGTTTTAGATTTCTTTATTTTCACGATCATCGTGATCACTTTCGAGGTTTCATTAAGAAATTCAGAGCACTCTCAATGGATATCCTAGCGGGTGTAGCTCAAGAAATCAGTGCCAACAAAATCATTTTTGTCCTTATCGCTGTAATGCCTGACGACAGGAAGCTCTGGCAAAAACAGCATCCACTCGTTGCTTGGGACGCTAGGTCAAGGAGCGAGGCACAGTGATGCGAACGTGAAGCAACTATTTTGCTATTAAAATTTATCCATAAAGACCTATAAGCATTTGGCAGCCCAAAATGATGGTTTAATGCTGAGTGAAGTGCATGAATATTATTTATTTTATTTATTAAAATGCCCAACTGGAGGATTTTCGCCAGAAATGGCCGATCTGGCAACTCTAGGACACAGGAGTACTGCTCAGGCAAGGTCAAGGTGACTTAGTACTCTCACTCACGCCTTGAGTGTGTTCCCCACCTGGCCTAAGTGCCTGAATTTGACGAGGTGAAATTCTAATATTTCATATGATATTAGTGGAATACTTTTTTCGTCAAATCTCACCACCGGCAACAGTGTTGGAACTGTCTTTAATTTAAATGAAATTTTAAATTTAGCTGAATGTGAGATTTCCTTCTAAGCATAAAATATGTATTTTTTATACATATAGTGAATAATTTGGATTTAATTATTCACTCAACTTCGCACAGTGTCTAAATACGTTTTTTCATCATCTTTCTTATTCTTTCGAAGCGTCACGCAAGCCACATCTTGTTGCAAGTCCGCTCTCTTGCCACCATCACGGCCACCTCTGGAAGGCACCAATATTTTCCTCTCATTTTACCATAAAATTATTGTTGTTATTGCAGAGCCTTTTATTATTGCTGCTCGGTAAACCTCTCAGGCGGTTCACACAATGGACGGATTATCCTTCAGGGGTCTAGAGAATATTATGTCGCTCTATAGAGGACATGCTTTCCTTAGCTCATCTCGAAGAGGTACTGTTTGTCCCCCTTCTGTATACATGCACTTAGGAATGAGCAATCCGTGCTTGAATGTATTATCACTTGTTGCAGAATCAGCAATACTTGCATGCGGAAATTATTACGTGATTGATTTAGTAATTTGAAAGGTTTTTAGATTTATTTTTCTCTGCTTCACTGTGAAGGAAGCACTGACAGAGGGGAGCCAACTGACAACATGAGTATATTTCAGCTTTAACTTCATCAGTTTAGTTCAGTTCACTATGAAATTCTCTGAATTACAGTTGTTCTTTATTTCATTTGATTATTCACTCCAGGCTTCGTTCCAGATTTAGGCTCGCAACTTCATATGTAATCGATTCATTTTGAAGAATTAATCGTTCGTTTTCACTTGTCCAGAACCCAAGGTGCATTAGCTTTTTTTAAGCAAACATTGAATGTTCCAGGAGAGCTAAGCGGAGCTTTAAAAATTCCGTGAATCAGAATTTTTGGAAATAACATGAATGTATTCCATTATACCTAGTGTATCTTGAGTAAATTTTGTGGGTAATAAGGGATGAATGTTTTTAGAACTCAGCTCTTAAGCTCTGCAATATACGCTAAAAGGATATTAAACATGTTGTGAGACAATTGTATGACTATTAATGATAACGATGTAACTTATAGTTAGGCAAGCATCACCAGTTCAGAGAGTCTTCACCTCTCCTGCACTTCAACGAAAATGAATTTAAATATTTTCACTCAACAGCCGTTACGATCTCAGCGTGATAAACTAAAAATCTTCAGGACTGTCTGGCAAATCAGTGCTGGCCAATTTGGCAGCGAGCAACAACGCTAAATCGCATCCGAGCGTATGAATCGAAACCACATTTCCTTCTCTTCGTGTGGGCCGCTCCTCGTGCTCACCCCAGCCGTGCTCTGAATACTGGATACAACAACATTTTTGTGCAGAAGCAGGCTTGACTGCGTCACATTACATAGAATCAATTATGCGCATGCACTCATTTAGTTATTTTAATTATTCGAGAGCAACGTTACGAGTATTTGTAACTGTTGTGCACGTCCAACGTCACTGGAACTGTACATGCTGCGTTCAGTGCCAGCATTGCAAAGCAGTAGGCGGTGTAACTACTATAAAATGAGGGCTCGATGGCGATTCGGGACTCTCTCTCTTGAGGACATGTCAACGTTTTCTATATTCATCTGCAATTGTGTTGATACGCACTCAAGTTCGTTTTATTTACAGCTGTGAAGCTGGAGTGCGCTGCGTTGGAGATAATACGTATACATGGGTCCCCTCTCTCATTTGACCCACCAGTTCTGCTCGTTGCGAGTTGCTAGAGTTTGATAGTTACATCGTAATATCCCATCTTCAATGACCTCCTGTCTCATCATCCACTATGTGAATCAAATTCAGACTCTGAAACTTCATTCCTGAGTTTTTATTTCACCTCTCTATTCGTCGATCAACCAATAAGTCAAATTAAGCAGGCATCTTAATCCACTGTTCCAGTAAATAATTTGCATCTCCCAAAAGACCCCAAGCCCTATATCGCTGTCGCTTTAAAACGAACTACCGTCAAGATTATCCTCTTCCTTTATTAACATAGGTCTTCACATTTCAAAGTTCTTCAGAGTTCAATTCATTAAGGTCAACTTCTACTTCTCTCGGCACCCTCTTACAAAATATGCGACTTATTTCCGAGTTACTCTCTGACAGAAAGACTTGGAGCAATTCTATCATAACAGACCTGGGACTTTATGCTTACCGCCTCGTTGCTCTGTGAATATGGTGACAGCATTCATTTTGTGCATCAGAATAAATTCGATGGTAAATTCAGGAGAAGTTCATATTCTTACCCTAACTTAAGCTCATACAATGGTTGTTCATTGTTCTCGTACAGAAAAATACACACCTAATTTTGGCACTCACATGCAACTTTTGTGTTGCGCTTGAGTAGTGAAAGTCTGTAAGGCGTCAGTTTTGTAAATTTCCGACAGACTTCAAAATAAGGTAGCAGTTTTTATAGGGTGATAAGGCTACAAATTCTACCTCTACCAAATCAAGTACATTCACGCAAATTTTAAAAACTGGGATAAACTCTAAAATTGTATCATCAACAGTGAAGACTCGAGTGCATGATTCAGTGTCTATTTCAAGATTTTCCTCCTTCAATCATAACGGACCAGACTTGTTTTTGTGCTTCCAAACAGGTTGCTCTCCTGTCAATAATTCAATTTATATTTTGATCAAATTACTGGATCCCATACCCTACCTTGGGGTTATTGATTCGATAAACTTTGAGGCCATGGTATTCTGTGAGCAAGCCACACAAACTTTCTGAGACTCACGAGAGCTTCGTGTTTTATCCCACTCACTACAGAACACATCTTAAGCAAGGACGTCTGGGCCATATTTTTAGTTTGGCATAAATTAAAACGCTGAATTGGCAGTCCGTAGCACAGATACACGATTCAACGACTTTGTACCTGTGCACGGGTATGCAATATTTTCCCAGAAAAATATAACTCATTTCTCTTAGCTTGTTTGGATTGTCTCTCTATTTTTACACGTGTAAAAATGTACTAAAGGAATAACGTTGGAGTGAAATATTCCAGAAGCAATCCTAAATGTTGTCTTTTTTTGGAGATTTTTCACATAAAAGAAAAAGTTTTCATTTCTAGTATTATTGTATCCCATTGGGAAGCGCAGCGTTTCGTGCATACACAACGCACATCAATATTACAGAAAATATACAGAAAAATTTTCTTACGATTTCATTTTAAACTCAGTTGGAGAAACAGAGGCAGTCTATTTCTTAATGTAGATTTGTATGGTAAAATGTACAGGTAATATCGTGATCACAGACTGCATGCTTTTTTTGAAGGTTATTTTCAGGAATAATTTCTAGCACTAACTTAAAAAGACAGCCACTGTTTTTGATAAAGCAAGGAGAGTGCACTAGCTTAGAGTCTCTGCGTAAATGACATTGAAAAACTTGAGAGTCTTGTTTCATCCTTAGTTCTTCCTGTCTGAAACGATGAACTTCAATTTTATTCAATCTCTAGTCGTGCTTCCCTGACTACGTTTTGTTTAGCTCTTATTCTGGCTTCTGTTGGCCTTCACGGGAAACTTGAGCTCGAAATTAAATTAAAATCTGTAAGCCATGCAGGGACACGAACTTCTCTCCTACCCAATATCACACTAGATCTGTGACATCACGGAGTGCCCTCCTGTACGTACACTTTACACTGTCTTAGCATTCGCTCGATTCTAACAGCAACATATCTCGACTCCAGCTTCTCAAAGTGATTATTTAGAAACATTAGAATCCTGCATTGTTTGTCCATCGTGCACAACAGTTGTTTATCCATCATGCGTAACTGTTGTTTATCTATCGTGCGTAACTATTGTTTATCCATCATGCGTAACTGTTGTTTATCTATCGTGCGTAACTATTGTTTATCCATCGTGCGTAACTGTTGTTTATCTATCGTGCGTAACTATTGTTTATCTATCGTGCGTAACTGTTGTTTATCCATTGTTCGTAACTGTTGTTTTTCAATCATGCATAACTGCTGTCTATCAATCGTGCTTAAAAATCTTACATTACTTGACTGTAAAATTTCCACATGCTGGAAAATTATTAAAATTCAAACTTTTGCTCGGTTCTTTTAAATATTCCATTCAGAGAGTTTGACAACGTTTTGGAACATGGATATCCTTCGTTGTATTCTGAAGAACTGCATCCAAATTTAAACAAATTTGTTCTCGTTTTGTTCTTCAGTAACTCTCATTCAAAAAAAAATATTTCGTGTCATTGACCTCCTCAGAGTCTTCACAATTTTGCATCAGAAATTTTATCTTGATCTCTTCCATCGTGCCCAAAATGAAGCCCACGCTGGAATGTACTGAACGCGCACGTAAACACTCGATCAATGTTCTTAATTGATTCATTATTTGAAAGTTACATGAAGTTTGCTTTGACACTTAATGCTCTGACGATGTTGCTCTCAAATTTTGAGATCTCGAGTATCGTTGTGATCACCTGCAAGATCAGCGAATATGTTCTCTTAACTTTTCTAACTCTACCGTAATTTTCTCTGTGTTTTGCTTTCCAAGTCACGTAGTACAGATTACAAGTTACCTTCCAAGATAGTTATTGTTATTTTCCTGCCGTAACATATGACCAATGAATCTTTTATCATTGAATTTCGACGATATCGTCAGCTAAATCGGTTATGGTTGAAACTGAACTATCAGGATTTAAATAAATATTTGTGAAACTGAGCATCACTAGCCACAATCCCATTCACTCCAAAGCCAATACAAAGCTGTCAGAAGAACTTGACTCGAGTCCGAGGAGAAGAGCAGTTGCGACAGACAGATGACCAACAATGGCTGATATCCCCCGATTGAACGGAAGTTGCCCAGTTTATGGTCTTACCGATCAAAGGAATGAGAGCTAAAGTTGGATCATAAGATACTACACACTGCCAGTCCGACGCACACACGCCCTTACTGCTTGGTGACCCGAACTGGACTCCGTGGTTTATTGCCGAGTTGGGATTCCGCAATATACTCTCTGACTCTCTATAGGTAAAGGTGGTTAAATTTTGGGAAGAACCTCAACAGTTCACCAGCGAGGTTCGCCTATCAGTGCAAAACAGCAAATTCAAGCTTCATTTTCGTTGTTGTATGTCATATTAGATTTTTTAAGCACTTATGGGAAAATACATTGATTTGCAGGTCTATCATCAACTGATGGACCTGCTTCACTAATCTGAAAAGTAAATACTGATCAAAAATATGTTTGACTTGGCGATTGAGGAGACGCAATCCATGGGTTTTGGTTCAGGAGGTCTCTTTCAAAAATATAAATTAACAATCACTTTCAGCCAAAACTACTATTCCAGTGAAGTCTTTTTTCTCTGTTAAGAGTGCATTCATGGAACCCTGCACTGGAATTCAATTTGACAGTACAGATCGTTTTCTACAAATTTCACTGCTGAAATTTGACGTCTCGACAAAATCTTTCGTTACTGCTCAGCTTTGTCAGTTAAAAGTGGTTGCTCGAGCGTGAGTCTGCAGTGATTCATTGTTCACTTGCGATTGTATAGAAAATATCATGGAACTATGGCTTTGTGCCTGTGTTCTTAGCACGTCATCCGACTCATCCTGGTCTGCTAAGCAAAAACGATATCTGATTCATTGTTGTAGCTGAGCACAATTCATAGATGTTCGGCTATTAATAAATTTTTGAGCTATGATGAAATAGTCAATCGTAAAAATGCCTCCAAAATGCCATTATACATTACAAATATGAACCAAATATTTAAATCCATTATAAATGCCTAATCCAAACCTCGTTTGCTGCCATCCCGGCTGGTGGGGCGTGCCTGATGAGCGCTGGTTTTCTCTTTCGACCAAGACGCGCGTACAAGGGAGAAAGTCAATTCCAGACCAGCAGAAGAACTGCCCTGGCAGCTCTGTGATTCTCACTCTCTTTCTGGGTGCAGCTGATGTTTATTTCATGGAAAGTGTACGTTGAAGCGGTGGCCACCAGAAAGTAGAGCCCGTCCACTGAGAATGGGGGCTAAATTTGAATGTACATGTCTTCGTTCACATTCATCGTCAATTGTGTTTGATGCTCAAATTTCACCACAGAGTTCGTCAAGTGTGCATATGGATGAACTTTGGTCTTTAAGTTGTACAAAAAAAATTTAAATGGATGTTTTAGGCACACTTTCCGCTTCTGAATTGAAACCCGTGCTCTGGCTGCTAAGAATAGCACATGGACTCAACTCCCTTTCTGAGTCTCACGGCTCATGAGGGGTCACCAGTTTCACTGAGAAAACCTGTTCGAAAGCACTGCTGACACAAAAACCGGTGTTGCAGATCTCATACATTTTATCTCTATCGTAATATTATGCCAGGTGCGCGCGATGTAATAGTATTCTTTTGCGCAGCGCAAGTGGATAAACATTAGGACCTCGTGAATTTAATTTCTTGAATAAGTGTTTTATTTTAGAATGGATTGCTCGACACATGTCGATCATGGAACGATTTTCAGCGAAGTAAGCGTCAAGTATCGCGTTAAATTGGCACACACAGGTAATATTTATGAGTTAAAATAACTAAGTTCAACTTAATTCAGCGTCATGAAACTCTAACAAGAGGAACTTCAAATACATTTCAACATTGTGCCAATAATAGCAACCTTTGAATTGATGCTCCGAACAATGAAATGAGGGTAAAATCGAAAGCTGCTCCGCACTATAGCAATAATGTAAAGTGCAGCGCCAATTGCCGAGCGAACTTTCGTTCAGTGCTTTCGTTCAGTAGCGATGGGCAGGCGAAAGTGTTATAAGCACCATTTTTCTCTGCAGAAATCGGCATCTGACCTTTACCTTAGGGTAGTGAACGTTCGAAGAATGAGATCATTATTTCCTTAGCATTGCCATGAGGTCCGACATTTCCAATTTTGCATGACTGTAGCGCACACGAAAGTAGTTTAATTTCGCGTTTTTAGAGACCAGTGCTTCCAGTTTTCCAGTTTTCAATGTTTTCGAAAAATACCATTTTTGCATTTACGGTAAAAAACTCTAGCTAGAATACACTCTCATAAAAATTATTTTCATTTGCATTTTGGTTTGTGGCATAACCATATTTATTGGAGTTATTTTTGGAATTCACAAAAAACGTTTTTAAAAACTTTTTGACACATATTTAAATACGAAGCAGAGTCAGTTCTATCACCACAACATCTATCTGTAAAATATTGAATTAGTTAAAAAGACGTTTAGAGAATCTTTGTTGAACTTCAGCGTTAACACCTTATGTTGGTCATTACATTGAGTGTGCCTCGTTCATACACATTGAATCATACACCATACTCGTATTCAGGCAGTGAATCATGCACCATGCGCACCTGGTTCACATTGGTTCATGTTGCCCAGGGAGCGCAGGAGCGTTTGACGTAGCACGCGCAAAAACTGTAAAAATCAAGACCATTAAGGAGATCGAGAAATTGTAAAGGAGGTCGACTGTATTAATGAAATCAGAAGTACAACTTTCGCTTTAAATACGCCACTTATCAGTCAAGTGTAGTTTCCACTGCAAAAAAGAAGTTGCTCAGCGGTCCTGCAGGCGCTGAGCATCCCTCGTAAAACTTTCTTTTCGAAAGTGAGAACGCTGCATCCAACAGCTTTTTTGACGTTTTGTGTGGCCAGGCTGTGACTTGAATCTGTAAATTTTGGCGCCGGCCGGTTCAGTCTCCCGAATTTTTTTGGATGAAAAGCCAAGCTCAAACCTTGCTTGAAATCACAGTTTTTACCTGGATGTTATCCCGGATTGTATTCGAAGTATCCTTTGATTTTTCATTCTCGTTCAAGTCAACATCATCACTTGATCCTTCTAACCACCAATTGGCGCTAATGAACGTAAAGGTTTTACATGGAAGTTCGCAAGTTAATACAGTGATGCTGCCAAGAGTATTAACAAAGATGATCATTTTGATAATGCCAGAATGAAACGAAGCGATAAGCTCAAATGAAGTACACTTTTGGAGCTCAAATATGGCGTGTCAAATTGAGTAACAAAAGGAACAGCTAGGCAGATGAATGGGTAATGAATAAATCGGATTGGCCCCTGAAGGTAGAGTTATGTTAGTGAATAATTATTTTTTCATCAGAGTCTTTCGAAATTTATTCATGAATTACATTCGTACGTTGACATTTTTACCATCTTGAATCACCCTCAGCGTAAGACTGCTCTCCTCACCGGCTTTCAATACATAGGGTGTTTTTTTTTGTACCGACAAATTTCAACCATAGGTGGAAAACTCACACTAAAACGATTTTTACGAATGATAAAAATCTATTTATTTTGAGTTTTTTCCCCTATGGTTGAAATTTTATCCGCAAAAAAAACTATATCTGCAGTGGGCCCTAAAACGTTGAAACATCTCTGAAACATTGAAAGGTTGAAACGTTGGCACCGGTATTGAGATTTCTAAAATAGGCAAAGGTTAGATTTCCGTAACAGCTTCTATCATTAACAATTATTTTGGTACAAGTTGGATTTCTATGATAGTTTCAGTTATTAACAATTATTTTGGCATAGGCTACAGTTCTTTGGCAGCTCTAATTATTTTAAGAAAAATACGGCGTTATTTATTGTACTTCTTAGGTTGGGGCGACTGCTTCGTTTGCTGGTACTATTAAAACAAATTCCACTAGGGTTCTGTCGGTGTAACTGCGGTGGTTTTGTGAGAAATTTAATTATATTGTAGATCGCTTCAGGGATCGTTATGTGAAGAATTTGATAACCTAAAAATACAGATCTATACTTCCTGTGATATCACTTCTTCAGTGATCTTTGTAACGTCACTGTAACATTAGGCATTCGTGCAGACTATTGACTAATATAAATGGCATCTTTCATTGCCAAACGAGATGGCTGTGTAAAATTGAATTACTTTTAATTGCTTTGAATTACCTTATCACTTACGCTGTGTTGATGACTGTTTTCTCTTACTGTGCGAAGTGGACACTGCTGTTGATTTACAAGATGGAATATCAGAAAGGAATCCCGTGAATTGGCTGTTAATAAGCAAAATGAACAAAAAAAAGTGTTTATAACCAGAAAATAAGATTGTAAAGAATCATTGATTCATTACACGAGCGTAACAATTCACGACTAGAGTCAGACTTTATACCAATGTACGTCGTCGTAGCGGTACAGCTTGTAGCGTAAGTTCTTCTAAGTCAGCTTGACTGTACCTAGGGCTATGTGTTAAGGGTTACGTGCTAGAGCTTGAAATGTAGCCAAGTCGACTTAGAAAATTTCTCCAACAGTTATACCGCTACGATGACAAAGTACATAAATATCTTGCTCCGAGCAAAGCTATAAAATTTTTAAAGTCTGAAATGTTTCTCATTAACTCATGCTGCTCTGCTAAATCTAACGAGCGTAGTATGTATGCAGTGATTGATTAAAGTCATAAAAGATCTAGCAATTAGAGTCAACAGCCTCCTGTGACGATCAAGATGGCAGTGCGATTCAAGGTTCCGAACTCACGGAAGGGAAGCTGCAGCCCGTCGTCTCGGCTGGTCCCAATCCGATCTCTTGCGTCCCGCACCCTGATGACAGCTCGATAATTTAGATGGCGTGTCCGAAGTTGGTGATGGATGGAGGTGCGAATGCTCTTTGACGATCAGAGTTTAGTTTCGATAAGCTCGCTTCAAGATCTGACCGAAAATTCTGTCGGTGGATAGGAATTTTTTTTAAATCTCAGTTGCCATTCACGCATCTGGCATTATACAGGTAGATGCATAGTTTTATCGTTCGCATAGTCCTGATTCTGAACTGTGCTCAAATTTTAAAGCTCCTGAATGCTTCGAGATCATGGTTGGAGCTTATGCAAGATTTTTTATTTAGAGTTCTACATAGAAAATTTTTAAATCCACCATCAGGTGGCAATAGCGCACTACAAAAATTACCAGACAGTTGCGAAGTTTTCAAGTCTTCTTAACACTCCCTCAAACTGAATTAATAATTCATTTGTGAACATGTTGCTGAGAGAGTTTTCAATAAATGAACTGTTACAAGCTAAAAAATTTAACCTGTTTATTTTAATTTGAATCACTTTTTGCAAACGATGACCGCCTATGAAACGCATGAGCTTTGCAAATTCTATTACTCGCTACTTCATCTTGTGTGATTTATTTTCGAATGTTATAAACATTACATCTAATTAACGGAGCACATAGAGCAAGAATTTCTTGGGAAATATGACGACCGTTTGCAGCACAAATTATCTAATATGTTTAACAAAAATTTCTGACAACCATTTGTAGCACAAATCATCGAACATGTTAAACATGCATTCCCAACAACTTGTAGCCCATATCAACGAACATATAAAACAGGAATCCCTACATTCAGTTTGTAACCCAGATGAACGATCACATCCCTGCTTTTTTTTGGATTCCAATAGAAGTTGACCTTGCATGCTCTTGAGAGACGGAAGACGCGCGAGAGGGAAAGTGATGAGGTTGCGAGATTGCGTTCCTGCCGTCCTTTTCAGTGAGGTCTCGCGTGCTGTCGTTCAAGTTTTATGCTTCAAGATTTGTTCCAAGCTTGACGCGCGCTGCAATTTCAAGTTTTCTCATTATACGTCTTTAGTTTCGGGCCTCAAAAAATGATTAAATGTACGTAAATGTGGATTCAAGGGGTCTTTTTCCTAATATCTAAAGAGTAGCCGTGTCATGAGGGTACATTACACAGCAAATTGCATGGTTCGCAATTTTCTCTTTGCCCTCACACATAGAACCCCACGGACATTGCGCACTGCAATGCTGGTTGCATTACGTGTTGTGGTGGTACTGTAAGGGTGTTATAATGGTGTTATAGTTGTGTTGTGGAGATCCTCACAGTACCTTGTTGTTGCGCTGTGTAGCTTGCTGTGACATGTTGCAGTGGCATATTGTTGCATGTTCGCTGCTTATTTTATCGTCACATAGGGAATTAATCATCTATTCTTAGTTGCAGAAATGACACTGCATGTGGTTGTTTATATTTCCCTGATTTGAAATTGCTTATTAATTTATTTTCTAAAAGCTTTAAACCAATTTGCTTGATCACTCATCACGCCAAAAACTATACACTCTACACTTCTTATTTGGTGAATTTAATATACTTCCAGAGAGCAGTAAACCAACTACCAATAACGTCTCTGCTGCCTTGTGTTTTGGCAATATTTCGAGACTTTTTTTCATTTTGGGTTTGAAATATAGTACATTCTCACAAAATCGCATCAAAACTTTTACACGTTTTGAAACTATTTCCAGAAATACTGTTTACTATTATACTATTACCATTTCCATAACCATCAAAACAGTTCGCCCACATATGAGTTCTGTAGAATTGAATAGTTGTAGAATTAAACAATTGAGTGCGGGAGATTACGTGAAGTGAAGTTCAAACTTTTAAAGATACAACTGTACGTAATTTCTTCTGTGCTGTTTTTGCCATGATCTTTTTACTCACCATCAATAATCATTCAAATTTAATTTATTGAATCAAACTATTTGTTACGTACATCTCTTAAAAAACTTTTACTTGTATGTCGCTTTAAATGAATAATGATAGAGCTCATTTGGAGCTATGAAAAATGTACTTATTCTTATTCAGTTTCTAAATAACTGGCCTCCAACCTCTGCCTGGTTTGTATTTTTCTGTCTCACTACTTATAAACTCAATTAGACCTCGTATGAAGGCCCATGTCAAGTTTTTCCTTTTTCCCCAAACTTGTTCCAAGAGAATCAGAAAAAATTGTTCCTTTTTTAGCGTTGAGTTCAAACGAAAGCCTTGCAACGTTCCTTTGATGGTATCTGTTTTTCGCTATGAAAGCTTTAAAAAATTTACCCTTTTCAAAACTTGCGCAATAAACACGTTTTTGGGCGCAACCGCTGGAGTAGCATGAAAGCAATAACAATCCTGAGATCGCATCTTACGAGCCTTGCTAAAGTTGGAGCGGCAGGTAGGTAGTTTCTGAAGAAAATATCCTCGAGCGTCATTCATCTCACCCAGTAACTCGTTCCTGGGAACCGCTTCCGCGTGACGAAACGTGCGGCCGAGCAAATCTTCTTGCGTCCACTGCCAAGTTCACGGCATTTTAAATCAAAATTGTCAGGCGACTCAATTTTGCGCTGTCATGTTTTTTCAGACTTTAAAACTGTTTCATTCACTCAATTCAAAAAAATGGACTCAAAGAACGTGAACGGCTCGCCCATTTCTTCGATAGAACTGCGAAATGTGTTTTTTTTAGAACTCTTATGCACTCTACGTAAAACATCACTTATTTGATCAGATTCACACTAATAATCCTTATCCTTATTTACAATGTAACTCTTTGAATCACACTGTTTTATTGTGCTTATCAGCACAGCCTGCGTCAGTTTCGCAAAGACTAAACAAAAGGACGAGGTTTCCCATGAACGCATGGATTGCACTGCGGTGCGGCTGCCGCTCTAGGCACTTCCGGAGGCTGAGCTGTGTCGGTGCGCTGGGAAACAAGGTGTGTCATGCTCAACCCTCGCTGCTTGTACAAGCCTGGCGCTTGTTACAGTGGCTTTTTCTGACCAAAATCTCCCAGTTTGGGCTTTTTTCAAGTAAGATTTGAGCATGAAGATCGCGTAGCATCTGTTAATCCTCATGTTATACTTCAAAAATGCCTAAACTTGAGGATTTTGGGCGGAAAGAAGCAAATCTGGTAAACCTGTTGTATGTGAGCAGACTGCAGAGATTCCTGCTACGGAATAAGCTGCATGAACAACGCTCTGACCTATGCAAAGTGTGATCTCGTTGTTGAATCGCGCACGCAAGCGATCGTGCATGTCGCAGATATGGAAAATTTGATAGAGCTGGTGCTCCCAGGTTTTGTCACCGTTTAATCTACCAAAACAAAAGTCGTGGGAATTATCTTGCGTCTAAATTATTAGGCAAAATTAAACGCAGTGCGTCTTTTCATTCAAGAGTTTATCTCTCGACCATTAACTAGCACCATAATGAACTTGTCCCGCAGGCTCAAAGACAATTTATTTTTTTAATTCTGGACTTACCGCCAGATATCTCACAATCGAGTCAAGTCCATGCAGTGACTAGTTCAACTTAGTACATAACTATTTTCCTTGAGTTTTAGTAGGTCAAAATTTTGAATTTCATTTCGCATTAAATAGTTCAAGCACAGTAGTCATCGTAGAAACAGACCAATCCTCAACTTCAATTGAAAAAATCAATCCATTAGTGGGTTTGATGTCGATTTTGTGAAGCTGTTGATATACATGAATAAAATTCCGTTTAACCTGAAGAAATCATGACGCTTACGTATGTTTAGGCAATAGCAACATGTCGAATGTGAACAAATCTCCGTGACCTGGCCGGAAGTGGAACATCCACTGCCAGTGCAACGTTCGGCTGATGAAGCGGGCTGAATGAATAAATCACCGCTGTATGATGCTACCGCCCGCCTCGCTCAATCACCGTTGGACAAAGAGTTGACCTCCACTCGTTGTCCTCGCGTTTGACTACCTCGATGGCTCCTCTTCCACTCATGCAACATTACACCTGCTTGCTGATAACTTTGTTTTCTCAGCTCTCGTTCCGAGAATCATGCGCCCTGCTTCAGACAACACGGCTCCTTCTTTCTAAAGACTATATTACTTCTATTCGGAAACTCACGTTAACTCTTTCCAGACAACTTCTGTTTCCTCCATTTGTGTTCTGAGAAATCTGCTTCCTCGCTCCTGGACACAATTGAAGTCTTTTTCCGGTGACATTCTTCTCGCTTTTCAGAGATTTCGCTTTTTCTTTTGCGAGCACAATTGTCTTTTTATGGTAACTGTTGCTTGCTTCTCCCGTTTTTAAACGCCTGTTTCTTCATTTTTTGCTATAGCTTCAGACCTTCAGCTATCGAGTTGCCTAAATTTGAAGCAACAATTAAAGAATCATTTGGGCGTTGCATGATAGGGCATTATGCACCTGTAGAATAATTGGGTTTCGATAGGTCGTTCTCAATGAAAAATGATCTTTGAAAACTTTTTAAAAAATTTCAACTATTTTTATTGGAGGAAATATTTCTAGCATTTTTCCTGCTTGATAGCATCTTCCCTCACCATTTTTATTCCACTTTAATTACTGGATGACAACGACATTTTTCCAAGTCTTTCGTTTTGGAAATCGTTTTTATAGAACGATCACATGATCCTTTATATATAAGGGCAAAATAAGAAGAAAGATTGAATGTCTCGTGCATTCGCAACGTGAATTTTAAGCGGTGGTGCTGTGAAGCTCAGCTCTAAGTGCTGAGCAAATGATCCTTCTCATTGTATCCCGGCTTGAGCGGCCCAGGCCGCGGCTCACAACTTGAGGCTATAACTTCCATTTTCTGCCCAGCCGCGTCTCAATTTGGCTGCCACCAGACGCGCCTTCCCTGCACCCAATGCTTCAACTCCCGCACTCGATGGAAATCGCCTCTTCGAAATATAGGTAGAAATTTTGGTGTTTGCGTTTGAAAAGGCTCGCCTTTCCCTGTTTTATTACAGGGAGAAAACTTTCAATTCAAGAATCGATTTCAATCCAAGAATTTCACTTTAGAAATTGCCTTGTTTTGGGCATTTTTCCACAACTTTGATACAGCTGGACATGTTTTTGATGTTATTATGAAGATAATGATACTATCTCATATTTGATTGGTCTCTTCGATACAGCTGGTCATGTCTGATGTTCTCTCATGTTCTCTGCAACGATAATACTGCTGATTGTGTTTGATGTTATTATGACGATGATGTGATGCTATCTCATGTTATTCAAGTGTTTTTTAGTTCCCTCTGAAGTTTTTACAATATTCTCCCAATTTTCAATATAATGCTGGACTTCTATCATTCAATAAACACTCCCTATCAATTGTTTTTATCACTCACGTTCACGTGTCTTCTTTCGACTTACGTAATCATTGAGTTCTGATGAATTATGTGTTCCAAATTGATCTTCAGGACGACGTGGATGAAAATCTTCTGTACACATAGATACATGCATAAATTCAGAGACGTGGACTTCTTTGCTTGATTGCTCAATTCAGTCACCCCTCATCGATCTTAATCTGCAAAGAGATTCATTTGAGCGGTGATGATGTTGTCGAACACGTGATCGTGCAGGGTGAGCGACTAAACACTAAGTTCAGTTCTCTTTTCTGTTATTTACGGTCTGTGCTTCGCAGCTCATTGTTTGCTTTGAAGTCCGAGGTGCTTGCGAAACTCAACTCGTTCACTAAGAAGCTAAAACACTCCCCATTGTCGCTCCCATGTCTCTCATTTTCTAGTCGTGTCAGAGTTCTTGCCTCATCCTAAATTTCCAGCTACTTCGGGATTTTTTCGGATTTAGCCATATGTGCTCGTAATTTCTAGTAATCAAGTAAAAACGAAATAATTTGTTATGCAATTTTCTGCCGTACTTTTTGTCTTCAAATTGATCGTTCACACTCTGGGCTTTCTTACGTTTTTACTATTCGTAGTTTAAGTCACGACAACTTTGTTTACTTCCATGGTCTGCCCTTGCATGCGACCTCTACAACATCCTCGTTTATAATCCTGATTATGCGTGTTCCATTTACAAAATTAATCTAGAACTAAAGGATGCTTCCAGCACGCTGTTGACAGCTGTTCCCGTTCGACCCAGCGTTGAGAAACGGAAGCTGCTTCCTTGACGCTCTCATGTGTTCGTCTCAGATATGAGATCTATCCGCTTGTTGATGATTTCGCATAGGCTCAGCTGGAGCTCGTAAAAATTCGCAGTGAGTGTTTGTGCTAGCTTTAATAAAGGGGTTTAATCTAGTTTCTGTGAAGGCTCAGTCAGGACTCCTCGTAAGGGATAAACGCTGTGTTTACAACGACACCCTTCCCTGTCTCGCCATCAGCGGCGGCGGGAAACGGGCGCGGTGCACACTTGACTTTGCCGACAGTGCTCGGGATACTGTCTCGCTCCTGACTGCTTACTTCTGTCGTTTTAAATATAAATGAAAGCCAAAATTTAGGAAATTTAGTACGAAATGTTCGAAAGGAATTTCTTCACTTGTATTCCAGATTCACCGGGTTCATTAAATGGTTTTAAAAAAATCACGAGAAATATTCTTTAGCTGCTGCTGCTGCTCCTCCCATAAAATTAAACATAACTGAAACAAACAATACATGTTCGGTTGTTTCCATGAAAAAAATTCAAGCACGTGATTCTCCAGTTCCTGATGACGCTGCTAGTACTATAAAACTCAACACTACTGAGACATTGAATGCTTGTTAGAATATATCTCCTGGTTCAACTCGAAAGACATCTGGCGTGCAGGCAACTCCGGCATCATGACTCCGGGACTCCAATATCACAATGATTTCTACTATTGTGCTGGATTTTAGAGTAGGTTTTGATCATTTTGCTTGGTTTTTAAGGCGAATATCAACTAGAAGAATAATAGATTTCACAAGGATTTTACGATTATGTTGGACCTAAGAGTAATCATTTTGCTTGATTTTTAGGCGAACATCAACTGGAAGAATGCGACCAGACCCAACCGGCCTTCCATTTGGTAGGCGCCTCTCTCGCTCGCATGACTTTTTATAGCCGCTCTATTATCAGGTGCACGAAGCAATGGGCGGCATTTGACAAACAAGTTCTGGCTACAGAGAGCGCTTACATGTAATGAAACCGAGCAAAATAATCGAGCTCATTACTTTGATGGCGTTTGCAGAATCATATGTATTACGACTGCTGTGCATAACTTGAATCCTTGTTCTCATGCACAAAATCAGGAATTACGCTCTTAACATATCGGTTGGAAACACCATCTCTAAAAGTATTACGACTGTGATGCATTATTAAATCTTTGTTTTCATGTACAAATCAGGAATTACCCTCTTAACAAATCGGCCTAAAGCACTATCTTTAAAAAAGTATCACAATTATGCTAAAAACTGTTGAACTGGGGCCGGCTAAATTTCTAACAATTAAAGTCGTCATAGCGGTACATCCTGCAGCGAACGTTGTATCGACTTGGCAGTTTTTGCTTCCTAAAACCGTACAGGGTCATCAAATGATCAGTGTTAATGATGTGTTTTGAGTTCAAAGTACTAATAATGTCTTTAGAGTTCAATTCTCCAATTCAAACTTGAGAACCTAGACAAGAAAAAAGCCTCACGCAGCGTGGCCAAGTCGACGGAATAACTCACTGCCGGCTATACTACCACAATGAAGTGAACTACCGGCTACGACGACGTGAATTGTTTGAAAATTTGCCCCATGCCGGAGTGCTGCGAGTGCACTGCTCACGATAGCGGGTCTGTACCGACGTGCGGTGGATGCCATCTCGCCTGCCTTCCGCACTCGCTCTGTCTCGGCCGCTACGGTTGTCAGATAGCCCTTTTTCAGCCACAATCTTCATGTTAGGACTCTTTTCAAATAGTATCCCTCCATACAGACCACGCAGTACATGGTAACCCTTCAGGGTCGCTAGATCCTTAATGCTCTTGATGGGTATATTTTGTCAAAATTCAAGCATGAGGATTTCATGCTCTTCTTCGCAACTTTGGTCGGGAATGACTACGCTTCGGTGATGATGAAAATACTGCTTTTTATCGTAAGTTAAACTGTACTTGCGACCAATGAGCAGTATTATCGTTGTTAATTATAGGAAAACTTACCATTT
Organism: Platorchestia sp. MABIK; assembly: GCA_014220935.1. Classification (NCBI taxonomy): domain Eukaryota; kingdom Metazoa; phylum Arthropoda; class Malacostraca; order Amphipoda; family Talitridae; genus Platorchestia; species Platorchestia sp. MABIK. Next base: position 278,490 of record JACJUY010000048.1, read on the forward strand.
TATCACCATCGACAAAGAGTGGTAATCTCCGAAGAAGTATGAAACCGATGATCGGGTTGATGAAAACGATTATTTGAGTAATTAAAATGTATTCTTTGCCTTTTAAGATGACGACATCGAGTGAAACACGGCAAGTTTCCGAGCATGGTGCAAGTGGCGTAATGCTAGTATATCCTTATAGAAAAGCACAGGTACACTGCCTGCACGTTGACAAGGCAGAGCTGGAAGGAAGTTCCTCGCTAACGACTTACGTTTGCAAGATTCTTTGTTTGCTGTTCTGACTCATCGTAATCAACCGCAGCGAGTTGTTCTTTCTCGTAGTGCTTGTCTTGCTTCTTTAGGAACTGCTCACTTTCCTTCTTTACTTTTGGCTCAACTCTGTTTTTAAATCATATTCCGCGATGAGATTAGCTCTTCTTTAAAGCAAAACGAAATTAGACCAAATGATAACCCGCCTACTTTCCTGAGAGAGCATCCTGCATACTTTACTACTGAATGCATTAATTATTCTATTTGTCGCAGGAAGCAAACGACCTGATACTCTTGAGGCCTTAATATCCATTGCCTGACACTCTTGGTGCCCTAATATCCATTGCCTGACACTCTTGGTGCTTTAATATCCACAGTTCCAAGTGCCGATGCGAGTGTCCGTGGCTCGGTCTCCAAGTTACTGTATTTATAGGTCGCGGACGTGAGCTCATTTGATCTTGATTTTCCTCAACACCTTAGTATAAACTTTTGTTAAAATTCCAAGTACACATAACAACTTATGTGTGAAGCCCATCATAAATGTATGGGATAATTTAATGAATTCATGTTTAAAATTTTTTCCCTTTTTAACTGTTATATTTTTCTTTGAGAACAAATGACACGTACCTGCTGCCGTAGGGATGATGGTGGTTATCACACACCTGATACCACAATGGTTTTGATAGTAACCACACTGGCTACCATAGTGATGCTGGTGGTAACTGCACCTGATACCAAAATGGTGCTGCATAGTCCCGACTGTTACCATAATGGAGCTGATAATAACCACTACACGCCTGCTACCATAATGGTGTTGATAGTCCCCACTGTTACCATAATGGAGCTGATTATAACCACCACACGTCTTATACCAAAATGGCATTGATAGTCCCCACTGTTACCGTTATGGAGCTGATAATAACCACTACACACGCCTGCTACCATAATGGTGTTGATGGTTCCCACTAACCTATTTCCACAGTGGTGCAGATGGTCACCCCACTACCATTACAGTGGCGGTAATTATGCTTGTTTAACAAGCCTGGAGGACATAGTACACCTGTTGGGTCGCGCTGTTCTATATTACCAGGTGTCGCATGTTGGCACCCACCCCTCCCTCTCATGCCTGGCTGAGTAGACTGTCTTGGTGATGCGTCTGTTGACCGGCATGGAGCACTGCTTTGTTTGATATCATCGCTATGCCAATTTGATACGAATTAGTGTTATGTACAGCTCGGGATATTCCGATGTCAACATGTGATCCAGGTGATCTCACCTCGGGATTTCTGTTCTCAAGTACAAAACAGGAAATTACGCTCTCTACAAATCGGCTAGAAACATCATCTTTAAAAAGTAGCTGAATTATACTGGAGACTATTGAATTGGGGCCGGCCAAATTTCTAACAATTAAAGTCATTTTAGCGGTACATCCTGCAGCGAACGTGGTATCGACTTGGCTACTCTGCGTGCTATTTTTTCTGCCTAAAACCGTGCAGGGTCGTCATCTTAAATTCTGATAAAGTATATGGTTTCGGGATCAAATGTACACACATCGATCAGTGGATACATTTTTGTGGACACCCTGTTTTTCCTCATACATTTGACATGCACGTTGCACGTACGTGTGTATGTGTCCGCAACATTGTACAGTTGACTGTATATAATGCTGCAATGTGAATTGAGACCCCAGAGCTGTAATAGAAAAGGAAATGAACTAGATTTTAATGGCAGTGTATTTGTTAACTACCATGATATGTACGAGAAATATTTCCTCGGGAAACTGAGTATATTGTCACATTGTTACTCGTCCAAAGCCGCGTTGATGAGACTTATCTTCTGAAATTGACAAACCTATCACAAAAGTTCATTAACCGCTGTTGTTAGAGTGCAAAGTTGCTCCAGTATATCGAAAAGGAATCAAATTCAAAAACTTATTTCGCCCATATTGTCCTTTTTTACAGACACCCGTGCTCCTAAAGTCTCCCTAGCTTTAAACTTGTCATAGTCGCTTTTAAAAGTCTAAATTCGCTTCATCAATTCGTTAAAAGTTTGCAGCAATTTTCTCATTTTTTCGTTCAGTTTTTGCTCAATATGGTGTACACAAATTACCTTCGCAAAAATTTCAATTTAGAGAAACGCACAGGTCATACCTACCA
>JACJUY010000048.1:294374-316847 GCA_014220935.1 Platorchestia sp. MABIK
CGAGTTATGTGAGGAAAGTTACTGTTATCAAGGCTATTCAAATATTTCATTCTTTGATTATTTCTTGTTTTCAGACTTTTACAGCATTTTACGAGGAGTTCCGAGAACGTGATAATGCTTCTAGAAAATTTGGTTTTAAGATACAAGCTTTCAAAGCGGAATTCATTCATCTATTTATTTTTCTTTTTTCCACTATTTATTTGAGAACTTTTTAGCATGCTTACGAGCAAATATTTTCTAACCTTTCTATTTACCTACTCTCATAAATTTTTCTTCATTTCTATCGCATGTGTCTTCTGGCATTCGTCAAGCAGCCGATGAGCTTCACGGCTTTTTATGAGCATGCAAATAAGGATGCGTCTCTTCTTTTTGTGATTATATTCATGATTTTGTTCACACTGCGGAGAAAGCTACGCGACCCTTCTGAAGAGATGCTCCAGAGCAACCAAGTACTTTCACCAGCGTGCTCAATTACGGAGTTATACTGCGTGGTTTGCCCTATGAAGTTACTGTACAGGGCGAACCACGAAAATCCAAACTCTGATATTCATGCGGCATCACTGATACACTCGTTTCTTACAACAGAAACCGCTCAAAAATGATTTAGTTTTCCTCCTTCAGAAATCGCTTGCAAATGTTGCAGTTAATTATTGTGTAACTATCCTTCAACATCCGACTTTGGGTTTTGAAGTTCACCTATGTTTCCCCGGTGAAATAAGGCAGCCAAAGTGAACCTTCACCTCGCGCCCGCCGGATGCTGCCCTGTTTTCGAACGTATTCCACGGTATTTCCGAGTGCTGCTCGCAACGTCTTCACATGGGTCAGGGATTTGCCAAATCCGTTTTTGGGGACCGGAGTTCCCCTGGTCCTGGCCGGTCCTTTGTGTGACTTTCTTGGTTCACCTTGAGACCGTGGGCAGGTCACGCCGTGTTCCAAGCTCGTGATTCCGTTTCGAAAAACCGCTTTGTGGTCTAAGAACTGAGCCTACGGGCCTTATAAGGGGCTCAGGCGTGAGCTCTGTTAATCAAATGAAATAAATGTATTTACTTGTTCATTGCAATAATCCCACTCAAAAGTTAAACATAGAAATGTGAATATTATTTGATAGTTTAACTTCTTTAAAATAGTTTTTTAATGGATAAAGACCAATGTTGTCAGAAGCTGTGCTAGTGCTCAACTGTGACTTGCCATTGGCTATAATGTTACATGTTCAGCAATGCAACCATCTGTTTAAAACTCCAACAGGTAAGAGTTAAAAAAGGTTAAAACGTCAATGGGGTCTGATTTAGGAAAATGCTTCCGTTTCAGCAACGCGAGAATGCAAAGGTACAGAAGGTAGAATAAAACACAACATTTATTTCTGTGGTGCGCGTACCCGCACTGTAGAATGACGTTTCGAAGGATGTTCTTTGAAATTTTTTTCAGTTTTAAAATTCCTTACTGCATTTGTAATTTTTTATGGTCCTTCGACGAAACTCTACAGTTTAAATAAATATACATCTGGTATGGAATAGAAGTACATTTCTTTCAATTTCATGTGTTGCAGCACTTTCCAGCGACATCAACAATTGATGGCGTAAGGATTGTACAGGAAGTCAAGGAGTCTCGTCGCTCACCTGAACTCATTTATGTTGGAAAGTATATTGTATTTATAGACATTGGTCATAGGAAAACGTATGGACGAATTAATGATAACTAAATTATTTGATAAGAACTGTTGAATACGTGTACGAAGTATGATGAAAAAAGGCTGTTTTATACATGATTAATTATACGATTGACGCACGGGGAATTTTAATGCTACTGTTCCGTTACTAATCGGAGGCTTTCATTCGTATGTTTTCGTAAGCGCACCGTGAATTTCTGGAAAAAAATAGCAGCGAAAATGTTGGGTCTAATCCGTAAATCAAGTCCATTGTTTAATGATATTTTAAGATTTGCTTTAATGAATTATAGCACCTGTGTAAAATTTATGATTTAGTCATTTTCTTACAGAGAAGAACTACAATCAAAATCGCTCTTCAGGAACTTGCCTCCTATGAATTTTTCATCAATGTGCAGACTAACGAACTGGCAATGAAAATTATGTAACGGATCTTATGACTTCCTTTAGTCCAATTCGCACTGTTTTTTGTCATACTTGTTCTTGGTCGAGTTAACTTTTGTACTCATACGTCAAAATTAACCCCAATATTAACACTCCTCGATTTTTGACTGTAATATTTTCTTTCAATTCTTTACCGAATGACACTGGGTATATTTTGAGCGTGGAAATCTGTGTATTCATACTTCACATAGAACGTGAACATCAGCAGTTTCTTCTTTTGAGTGTCCCTAAGATTATGCTCGACAGCACGGGAATCATCATGAAATGTCTACAATTAAGTTAACAGTTTTTATAATTGTTGGCATCCTTATTAAAGGTCTTTTACGACATTCATTACTCTCCGAACTTTACATTAACACATTCTATGTTACTACGCTGAAATTTCCTCTGGTAGAACAATTCGTGCCTCTGCCAAAAGCCTAGGAATCATTGCGGCGTGTTGTGTACTCAACACAGGGAATGCCACTCCATTCGCAGCTTGCGTGTGTTGTGAGCGCTCTATTTCATCCACGGGACGCTTACAATGTAAACTTGACGGACATGCTTATGAACTTTACTTGAAAATCTCTACTCGAGTTTTAGTTAAGTTCAAATCGAACAGTGAGGGCTATTTTTGGTGAGTTTCTTTTGAATCAAAGTAGGAGTGCCTCGGTAGACACCGCTGAACTTTGATTATGAAGATACTTTTAAAGAATTATAAAAAACAACGAAGGAGTTTATCATATTAATGAACATGGGCAACGAAAATTTATTCTCTCCGCTAAAAACATACTTGTGCTTATTGCAAGCTCTGAAAAGTAGTTACCTCTGACTGGTTGTCTATTACGTGGCGTTAACTTTTCCATGTTACGTAAAATTCATCATCATAGGCCTAAATTGATTCGTCGTTCACCAAAAATTCACATGAAACCAGTCTATCGTTGGTGGTTTTTTTTCTAGTTCCTCTCCAGAAGTTTTCGTCTTTTCAAAACAGTTATCTACACCAATAATAACATTACTGTCTAAATTCATAACTCCATGCTTCGTTATTAGAAGAAAACAGAACATTATGTCAAGGAGAGTCATCATGTAGCGTGAAAATAATGGTACCTCTCTGCTGCATGCTGAGAAACTCGTCGTACGTGAGATTTTCGTCGCTTGAATAAAATGGATTTTGAAAATTGGCTTCTTGTTTATCGTCCGGTTGTCGCCGCTCATGCTCTCTCTAAAGTTTGATATTTTGATGTATAATGTTACAAGAATAACACATTAATTTCAGTGATTATCGGTTTGCTTTTTTTTCTTCGCATGTTTTCAAGAAGCATTCTCTGGAGATGCTCCTCAATCGGTGAACGAGTATCCTAAAGTACTTAATGTACTTACATGACAGCAAAGCATTTTATAGATAGTGTCGATCTTTGTCTGCATTTGGCTGCGAAGATTCTCAGTAGTGTCTCAGAAACTAACCGCAAATGCTGAAATACTTGGCCAGAAAAAGTAGTAGGATCAATTCACTTACTTGGTTTGTCTTTTCTTCTTTATTGCACCGTGTTTCCTACCCGTTGGGATAGGCCGTTGTCCGAGCCACTTTAGGATGCATTTTTGGCTGGAGGTGTGTTTCATTCTAGGTTCTTTTTTAATCTAATGTTCCAACTGTACGCGAAGCTGCATATGAATAATTTCAGAGCTCCAACGGCGGTAGAAACATGAGACATCTATCGCTATCAGTTATTTGCACTGTCGCATAATACAGGACAAGAGTTTATTAACATTGTTTGTCCCTACTGTTTTTCTGTCCGTTTGAGCTTCGCCTACGCGGAATGTTTATCTCGCAGCAGCAGTGTGATTGAAGCTCAACGGTATCCAGGTTACCGTGTCACGCAGGCCTGTTTATTCCAGCTTCAAAGATAGCTTTAATTGGCAAAGAGCTCTTGATCGGTTGTGTTCTTCCTGCCGTGCATCGCTAACAAGCTATTAGCTGTTCTGTGCTAGACTGCCTGCATCATTGTCTTGCCGATCATAATAAAGTTATCCATTTCCTGTCCCGGCGCTCTATTTTTCCCTACTTTAATTTGTTGCCTCATTCTGTCGTTCATTCCTCCACCATCCTGAATGCTGTGTGTGGGCAGCGCGAAAGATTACAAGGCACAAAACGGGTTTCTTGCTCTTCTTAAATGCGTCGGAGTAGTTGGAAATGTGCCATTTTTTGAAAGAAGTCCGGTTTAGCGTTTTTGTCATTTATTGTTAAGAACTACAGAAAAGTTGAAAATCTTCGAACAGGTTATTCGTTAAATAGTTGATACCGAAGTGATGGAATAGGAAAATTTTGGAATATCTTGATTATAGCCTTACAAGATCAGGCATTATTTTCATTCTCCTACAAAGATATTAAATTTACACCAACTTTTAGGAATATTGAAGCCCATGAGCTTCATTGTTGACAAGTAAGCCTACTGTGTTTCGTGTCTGACGCATAATTAATGTAACAGAACACATGCTCAACGTATTTAAAATGAGCGTTTTCATTTTTAAATCTCCGATGAAAATGTGATACCGGAATAAAGCGCTTAGTACGACGCAAAATTTAATTAACAAAGTAAATACTTAACGTAATTAAAATAAGCATTTCAATTTCAAAATCGCGGCCGAAAAATGTGTATCCGGAATGAAGCGCATGACACACTCGTAGCTTTTCAAAACGTAGAAGAAACGGAGAACACGGGTAGAATAGGTTACAGAGGGAGCTCTTCTACTCAACATCTCTTCACTCGCCCACTCCCTGTCTTCGAGTTTAAAACCTGGAAAATCATTTCTACAACCCGACTCTGACAATAGAGCGGTCAATGAAAATGACGTTTGCACTTTGACCGCAATTGATTAAACTGAAGTTCAATAGCCAACTTAAATTTAAAGTCGACTGTAGTAAGCGATTTTGAAAATAGCCAATATTAACTGGATCAAGCCTTCGTTCCGCTTTAATTGATTAAGTATTTATAAAAATTGATTTTGTGACTACTGGTCGGTCAGCAGCATTATGGAAATCCCCTCCGTGGCCACCGATGGTGGACGTTGCGGTTAAAGTGTCAAGCCTCTCACACGGTCAGAAATATTCCTGACGCGGTGTGCACAGCTACATCGTCGAGTGGGGAGGTGCGGGGAACAAACCACGTTGTTTCCTCATTTCAATACTCATGCTTCCAGACTTAAGTTGCAGCACCAAGAAAATGCCTGAGGCTCCCAAATTTTGTGCCCCAATTCTCAAGACATGAAGAGCTGGTTTCAACGCATCGTGTACTGCATTTTTCTTCTCATTCTGTATTTATTATTTATTCTGTACTGTCTATTTTATTTCACATTTTATTTCACATTAAATTTTTTCGAAGAGCTATTTTCTTTAGCTGTTCTTCATCAAATAAATTAGGTGCTCATATTCACTTGGCCTTCATCATCCCTGTTGATATCTACTGTACGTTGGATTGCGGCAAATCAAACGCATCAGTTTCAGAAGCGAACTGCGTCTTTTTCCTACTTTCATGGATATAATCTATTTCCATTGCTATTCTTCTCTGGTTCTTCATTATTTAGAACTTGTTAGCTTGAATTACGGGCTTATTAAAAAAATTTTTACAAAAATAAGAGACGTTTACGTATTCATAGATTATGAATATTTCCCTAGGATTACTGAACAATACATTAATTGCAACTACATCACATTGTCTTCCACTCATATTCTTGATGTAATGAAAACAACTGGCGGAGAACGATACAAATATTGTTATTAAATTTGCGAAAAACAAGCTGAACTTTATGGAGAATTTAATATTCTTGTTCATTATCTGTACAAAATAGACACGTACACCAACAACTAAGAACTTTTCCTTCCATTTGTTCAAGTAGCATTTGTACAATACGCAACAGGCTGCTCATTTTGCAACACTGTAAATTATCTCCATAGGGACGTGTTTAGAAAAAACAAAAGGCCGACCCAAATCGTGCTCTACACAGCAAACATGTTGCGAGAGAGCACAATGCGACAGAATGTTATATCAACATCCCACACAACTGTCCAAACTTCACACAGGTGGCCGCTTCGATACCTGTCCACATGCTAGCAAGCTCCACTCGTTTTTACATGGCAAAAAGTCTTTCTTATGAGCCTTTAGCACGCAGTTGTGCCATACAAACTCGCAACGCTATGACAAACTCGACACGCTATTACCAGCTCATTATGCTATTACAAACTTGTCACGCTATTACTAACTCGTTTCGCTTTTACAAACCCGTTACTCTATTACCAACTCGTTACGCTTTTACAAACTCGTACACTAGTCTACTATCTCGAAGACACCATTCGAAATATCAATAACACGAGGATGAAGAGCAAAGTTGCACCCTTAGCGAAGCCGCTCTGCTCGAATTTTTGCTGCAGTAAAAGCCATAGCTTTTGGAGAGTTCCTCTCGAAGCTTGCAATTAACGTAGCAACTAAATTGGTGTTGCGTCACTGGCAAGCGGATTGCACGGCTTACCTACGAGATGTAGCCTTTCTTTTTTTCTGTAAGTCAGACTGTGGTGGCTGTAGCCATCATTACCAACAAGAGCTGGTCTAATAACTGATCAAAATGTTCTCTTCGAAAGGTATTAACAGTAATCTCTGGTTGTTAGCCATTCATTGTGCATTGTGATACCATTTATTTGGGCATCAGTGACCCAGAATGAAATTCTGTGTTACTTTAGAGGGTTACTGTGCTATTTCACTGTTTTTGTAGATTTCACCTCGATTAAAATCAAATAATCTAATGTAAAGAGATTTTAATGCACTGATTCCCAAATATGGCAATATTGCAATTTTTTTCTCTTGCATAGTAACGAACACCCTTGGTTTTGTTGACGGAAAGACAACAATTCACCTTTGTAAGGATGAATTTCCGTTAGATTTTATATTTTGCGTTCTGAGCAGAGAAAAACAAGCAGCATTACAGGCTGGTAGGACAGGGGTCCATTACTGGGCCTCTGCGCCCTTTGGGTCCGTTATCGACGCGGTTAAGGCCGTCTTGCTGCCCAAATTGACCTTTAATGAGCCTACCTTAGTGATCGAGACAACGCTTTGAAGATTGCTGCTGAAATATTGGTCAAAATTCGTATCTAGCATTTATTGGGTAATCACTGGCAGCTCTGCTCAGTATTTTGAACTAATGTACACGGCCCGGTTAAAATGACGGGATTTAATGTTTTCCTTGAATAAATTTTCCAAACGTGGATGACAAACTAATATATCCATCGTGCGATAACAGGTAATATTAGGACATCATATAAATACATGAATAGATAAACACACCGAGGGTATTTTTAGGTAAGAAATTTAATGGTCTGTACCATGGCCATCGCAGTGTCTGCTAGACAGAATCAGAAGTGAATTCACGCTAGAATTTCGGTGCATCCTTATCTCGATTTCTCTATCAGGTTTGAGACATTGAAGATCTCGAGTAAATCCACGAAGATGTCAATAATCAGTAACTGGAAAATAGAACAGATGTACACGGTAAGTTTGTTGGCAGTATGTAAGTCTAGCTGTTGTATTCTTCCCGAATGGGTGTGGGATATACATGTGTATGTGTATACTCCGGTTGTGTCTTAATGATGTCTGTCCTAGTGCTTCAGGAGATAAAAAATTGAAGCCAGTTTTACGGTATGTCTTATTTACAGCAATCAGTTTATTAATCATAACGAAAGAAGACGTAAATTTGCGGGGCTTCTTGTGAGCTGACGCAGGACAAAAATTAACCAAGAGGTAGAATGTTGAAAATTTCATAAAATTGAACGTTGCATATAATACAAGCTGCTGAATTAAAACTGCTACTCTCGTTGTACTCCGGGAGCACTTCCATTGCTGCAGGAATTTTTAAAGTAATTTTTACCGCAACACCTTCGTTCGTTGAAGACGTGTTGAACCAACATTTTTTACAAGACATCAAATCCACGATGGCTTTACAAACTTTTACATTAACGGTGCTGAAGCTCATCCGTCCAAAAAAAATTTTGCGCCTGAATTTTTTTCGCTCGTTTTACGATTGAGGATGTTCTGTAAGATAATGGTGCTCTATAGAATATTTAAGTCGCAGAGCAATAGGAGGTTAGCAACTAACTAACTACACATTATTACTGTCAACACAGGTAGAAGCGATTGCACTCAACCGCAATAAGTACGGTGATATTAAGGAGCTTAGTAACCTAGATACCATGTTCCCTTCCTGCGGTGTGCAGGAAAGTCGCGTCGCCGCTTGGCCATATGCATCGCAAAGCTGTGTTTCTTCGCAAGTTTCGCGATAAAGATGTTTGGAAGAACGATCTGTCGCGGGGCAAATTATATGCGCACGTGGAGGTGCTGATAGTTGGTGACGCCTAGATAAATTGCTTATTATTTCCAATTCCGCGTGACACTGAGCAAAGAATGGCGCGTTGTTCTTGCATGAAACTGTGTTCTGGGACGATGCGTTTCGGGAAACAACTTCAGCTGCCGGTGATGTCCTGAACGAATTTTTTTTATGGTTTGCAGGCGCCCGATTGGAAATTATAACATGGACTGTCCGTATTTTTGCATGAAGGTCATTGATCATCGTGTACGATCGACGTCGAGTTTTGTGCACGGTAAGAAATGTAAAGATAAGTTTTTACCGCTTCTCTTGTTGCTGGTTCGCGAGAAAAAAATTGGTTAACTCAACCAATGGTAACTTACTTAAATCATACACTGACATAAATCATTTTTTCTGGTGTTTGCGAGCAGTTTGGAAAAACATAGATAATAACTCTATAGAAATTTTACTCATCGCTTTTACGATTACTATCTGTGTTTCATTTTAGTTGATGGGACTAAGATATATTCTGGATAAGCCAACTTGTGTTTTGTTGCGAAGAAAATTTAAAATTATTAGCACAACGCTCGTATTTGGTCGCGTTGATGGGACAAAGCTATATTTTAGGGTAAGTCGGGTTACATTTTGTCCTGAGAAAATCTTCAGAATGGTATGTTCGGACGCTCAGATTTGGTCGCGCTCACACATTGCAATCTATAGTCACAATCAAAATTTAAGCGGAAGTCTCGATTCATGTCACGGCTGAAGACATCCTTGCCAAAGAGAACTGCAAATTTGAGGTACCTCATTGACGACACACCGCTCACTCAACGCCCAATGGCAGTACTTAGGTTTCAATTGTACTTAGGTTTCATATGAGCTTAGGTTTCAAATGAGCTTAGGTTTCAAGTGAGTGCTCTCACACACTGTTTTTACGGACGTGAAGTTTAAAGACGTGTTTATGGTCATAAATGCGTGAAAAATTCTGCACATTACTCCCATGGCTGGGAGGATTAGCAAAGGAGCTATCATGTGCGGCTGCTGACTTGAAAGCTGATTTTTTTTTAATTATCACTTATTTCTGTATGCTGAATTTATCCTGGAATTTTTTTTTTAAATCTTCACATGAGCAGTTGTACTCGTAGAGCTTCTACAAGTTTGTAACAATCATTTTGTACCCTGCAATTTCAACGCTTAAATTATCTTCGATTAATGTATACGGATGGATGAATGGATGTATATTGCATGATTTGTAACCTGCAGACACGAGGCCATTTTCACACACCCGCTGGTCTTTCCTGCATATTATGAATGGTATACATGCACTGCTACAACTACCTTTACTACGCATTATCATTGGTATACATCCACTGCTACAACTAATTTGTATTATTCAATTTACTTCAAACCATCATTCTCAAAAGTGAACTGTAGGTTTTATAAAACAAAACAAGATCACCGATGGGGCGTTCCCATACGCCGCAACCCACAAGCAACAAATCAGTGCCACTTCCGACTCTCTCTTCGCATTCTTACTCTCAAACATGTTCCTAATAAGCGTGACACCAATAAGCTAAATTGACCAGGGACAGGATTTTTAAACATGTTGCGTTGTCGTAGTAGTAGAGCTGGGAGTAAAAGTCCTACTGTAGACTTGACTGCCCATCGTGCTGTTTTTCGTGACTGTTGTATGAGCACAGCATCTGGCAACCCTGTAAGGTTGCCAGGTATTGTGCGCTTGAATTTTATTTATAAAGCTGAAACTGATAGATTTAGGCCGAAAATTTCAGTTCTTGAAGTACCCAAGTCAACAGGGGAAGTTTTACTGCAGGCTGTTATATTACACCGTTACATGCCTGAAAATCCAGCCCCTTGAAATAGAACAATGTGGTGCTCAAAGAATCTTAACACGTCGACTGAGGCGCTGTAAATTGAGATTCCATATTCAACTCCTGTTAAAATCAATTTCAGCCTTTAATGTCCCAAATAAAAAATATTAAATGGATCTTGCCTTCATTAAATTCGAGTTTAATAAATCTGAAAAGTGAGCTTGTGATCAGCAGCATTAGGAAAATCCCCTCAGTAACCGCCGGTCAGTGGTCAATGCAATCAACGTGTTAAATTTCATAAAAACGCTGTTATTCACGATGCTCTTTGCCAAGTGGGATTGTTACATGTTTTGTAGAATGTTCACGTTGCTCATAGGTTACACAGGGCTCTGTTGTAGGACCATTAGTTGCTGTTTACAGCAAACATTGATATGTGGATACAAATACGCATATATCAGTGCGATGTGACAGTTGGTTCAACTACTTAAGTACTCGTATTTTGATACTAGTGTGAAGCTTGCCATTTGTAATGCAGTTCGTGTAACTCCTGTCAATAGTCGTGCAGTGTGTTTGACTTGTATCGCAAGCAATGCTGCGTGTTTGACTCCTGTCACTAATGGTGGAATTTGAGTATTCGCTAAGCCATTAGTGGCACCTATCACTAACGAGTGGCACGTATGAGAAGCGTTGAGTACCACACTTGGCTAACGCGCCTACTATGCCCAGCCAATTACTACACTCGCGTTTGTTTTGATAACGATGTCAAAGGAAAGCAAGTATGCTTTCCAGGCCCATCCAAAATTTGCAATCATGTTTTGCAACAAAAACTGTCAGAGTCTAAATATCGAGGTGATCTGGAAACCATTTACGTATTCGAGCATCAAAAGCTGCACTAGCAGTCCATCGGTAGACCTAGCTCCTTAAGTTGCTGTCATTATTTCTCTAGCTCTCGATTCCGAGGCGGCTGCTGGTACTGCTATAGATGATAGGGCCGCTCTTGCTGTCGTGTTTGCTGCTGCTTCTGTTCCGTGAGGTACGTTTGCTTGAGTAAATTGGGTTGAAGATTTGTTTCTGGTTTCGGTATGGCGTTCACTTCTTCTTTTCATGCAACTACGATCGGTTTTTCAACGCCTATGTACGACGTTTTTTGTTTCATTCGTAGCCACTACGGCTGTGATTACAGTTTCTACTCAGCAGCTAATAAAACTGCTGTTGTTAGTAGAATAGCTGCTCCTATTAGGGATGCTCCCCACGTCTGCTTGAGGCACAGCATTTTCTCGAGCGTGGTTTAGACGCCCTTAGTTTTACCTTCTCAAGAGATCGTCATGAGCAATTTTAGAAGTTGGCGGTCAGCACAAGGCAGCGCCTTAGAATGGAGATGTGAAAACTTGGCGGTGGGAACGGTACTTTTGAGAGGTAAATGTTTGAACTGGGACGTATAAAAATTCAAGCCTCACCAAATGGGTTATTTTGCTTTTTAATAAGTGCATGAAAGATTGTAGTTTTATTCTACTGCTGAATTCGATGTTTTTTAGTTTTCATTTCCGTACGTTCTTAATATGTATTTCAATGATGACTAGTATTGTTCATTTGGTTTTGTCATGCGATTCTTGAGTCATGCACAGTAGTTCATCGATTGGTTATGGTATTGGTACAGGGCTATAGGCCGATTGCGATATCATTTTTTTTATCCGTTTCTCCAACCATTTGTTTCGACACTCCTGCCCTCGTCCGTGTGCAAATTCTACGAAATACAGAAAGTAAAAACATTCATTCTTTTTTGACACAATTTAGCGCACTGATCAATGTTCCCTAATTTTTATCTGAGCTCTTTCCATTGTCTGAGTGCAATGTGGCATGAACCCAGTGCTGAGCTGTCAGCAATGTGATGCTCAAATAGGACATTTTCCCTTGAATTTCCGACATGGCTCACACCGTCGCTCCATTGTTAACAGTCGTTGAAAGTTTGATAAAATACTCCTGCTCCACCAGCGAATTAGCCTTTTCTCTTTTAACTAATCAAATATGACACACTTCTAACAAACGAGGGTGGGAATGCCCAGACTCGTTAAGCAATCGATCGTTCTTTCTTTTACGCGTACTCATTACATTGAATACATATCTTTTGCTGTATGATGAGTGCACGATGTGTACCTGATATAATATTTAACTTTTCAAAAAAATGTTAAAGTTCAGCAAACTCAATTCAAGAAAGGAAAGAGTCAATTCCTTAGTCAAGGACCGTGCCAACACTTAATAAGCAACGTTTTTCACGCTTAGAGCGCCAAAAGAAAGAGTAAAATGCTAAGTTTACGAGTTGAAAAATTCTCACAACGTTAGAAAAAGAAATGCACCCTTTCAGGTTAGCCCGCTAACTTACCGTCTACTCTTAATACAAAAAGCATGAGGAGATCATCATAATGGAAATTTGGGATCTGAGTACATTCATGCAATGATAAATGCCGGCCGCTAAGTTCTGTGAAATGACTTTATACCAAGAATTTGTCCCTGAAATGAAGAGAGAGCTCATCTCCGAGAAGCAACACAACTTCCTTTATAGCTCAACTCAGTGGTAGCCTTCATTTCCTCTTCACCCGTCTGCTAAGAAGTGAAAGTTAGATGTCAGGAGCATCAACTTCCATTTAAAAGTTAACTGCCGGAGCAGTTTTCCGAGGTTCAAAGCTCACAAATATTATCATTCCCTTAGCGCTTTAGCAAACTTTCTTATTTCAGTAGAAAAAGTTGTTTGAGAAATAGTTCACGTATCGCTCAGCCAAAGAAGGAATAAATAGTAATTCAGCTACTGACCTTTTCTTTTCTGTTTTTGTCTTAATCGTAGTTTTAATGTTTTCATTTTTACCGAATTTCCTTATCACCACGCCATAATAAAGCGACTCTTCCCTTCATCTACCTTTGTCTACGCTAGCACTGGAAAGGTGTTGGCAGATGGCAGCATCTAATGTTTATTGAGTCAGAAGTGAAATGCTTCTCTGTAAGTCGTGTTGACTTACGTGAAACACATTAACTAAACGAGGAAACAGTGATGAAAAAACGAGTGATCGTTTGAGAGGGCTTCTAATTTTTCCTCAGGAAAGAAGAACAAATGCTTGGTTTCCTTTTCTTGTTTTGTGTGGAGGAAATCTACATAAGTGAAACTTCGTTTCGATTCACAACTCACCCCCATGCAAGCTTTTAGCAAAGAGGGATGAACAAANGAGGAAATCTACATAAGTGAAACTTCGTTTCGATTCACAACTCACCTCCATGCAAGCTTTTAGCAAAGAGGGATGAACAAAGTGGACTGAAAGCTAACGTCTTTCACAGACTGCAAGAGACCATTCCATCGATAACAATGAATGTGCATTTAGAATTCACAGGGCATTTTAGGCCTTAATGTACATGAGGTCTAACAAGTTAATCTTTTATTTTGCTTAAACTTTTGGCTAAAATTGATTTGAATGCAATGAGATTATTACCGCTGTTAACGATTCACAAGTGTAGCTCCGTAACATGAAATGCGCTTGGTATATCAGTTGGGTAAAGGAAATTGTGTTTCAAAATGCACTGTACAGAATGTACATCCCTGGGGATGGAGTAGTGTTTCTACGTTCCTCTGCATGCATGAGATGAGACACGGTTCATATTTTCGCTATACTAGTTTTCCTTTGCAAGTGCATCATTGTTTTGAAGGAAACCGTCGCTCGCTTCTTCCGTATAATTTGCGACAACTATAGTTACGATGAACATAGTTGACTTGTGATCTCTGGGAGACTGATAGTATTATCCTTTTAAATCTTACCTTCGTTGACCCTTTATTTATATTTCATTTGGAGAAGTAGTCACAGTGTGTTCGATATGATGTCGTATGCGGTTCATTCTTTGAGTTTTCGTCGCTTTCAGAAAATTGAGACTGTTGTCAAGCAATTTTGTTGGGCTAGCTAATGCTAAATTTTATGTTTGAATAGATATTTGAGACATTCAGTTAAAAATGCTGATCGTATGTATAATTGCATACACCTTTCATAGTCATAAAATTAAATGTTAAGTGCCATTTTTTACGTTGATGTGTCTCCATTATTCATTATTTTCAAATGCATTGTGAGAATGTTACTGTAACTGCCCGCGCCTCCGTATTTGCCGGCGGTCTAGAATTCTGACGGTGCACTTTCTTCGTTTGATTTGTAGAATAACGCTAGTCACTCGAGAAACATGCGCAGGCTGTCGCGTCTGTGCCCTGTGTATGAATGACTTTCTAACGACCGTCATGTGGGAAAGTGTATTCTACATTTTTAGGGATTATGGCGTTTGCTTTACTTGTGAATGAAGGCATTTTTCCGTAGCGCCATAGTCAGCGTTTTAAGTCGGATCTACATCATCATCCGTCTAAAATACGCCTTCGGATCGGGTCCTCTTGGGATCGCATACTAAACACACGTTTAGGTGTGAAGCTAATTAACAGTTTTCAGGCTCCGTAGTGTGTGCAGTCTACGTTGACGAAACACAGCTGTGATTTAGACCAGTATAGCTCCCCAACAACCAACACTTCACCAGCTTCGACCTGCTCAAGTCTGCCCATAGCTCTAACTTCGCCTGAGGTGGAGTCATTACGTTCATTAATTTCCCATCCGTGTTTGACTGCTCAAAAATCCCTTTCATACGACTACTTTTTGGGAAATTCCATCGAAAGCACGTGTTAAATGAAATTCCAATCCCTTACATTATTTTAAAATTTTTCAAAACCTTAAAACTCTTGGGAAAAAATGATCATTTCAATAACGTCTTTTTGTATTTTTTGCGGACACGCAGCTGGCGATAAATTGGTGACATCATTCGTGCTCTACAAGGAGAAATATTTTAATGTCGGTCATGATGAGGTTGTGCTCTCGGTGCTTCAAGTCCGTCATTGATGTCTGACACTGATGACCTACGAGCGAAGCCTATCAGGTGGGTTAGGGCTCTGAGAAGTTTATTTGTCTTAGAATTAGACGTTATTGCCTCAAAAATTGCGTTTATCATTGAAAGCAACGCTAAATATACACGTTAGTGAAATATTTATACGGTAACTTCTAACACCATTGACAGTCCCACTGAAATGAAAGAAAGAAAGAAAAAAAGGATGTCGGGTACACAATGACGTAGAGTCACTAACCTCGGTATGAGGCAAATTCTATTTCAATTAATTTTTCATTGCTTTGAGACGGTCATTCTTAAGAGCTTTCAGTCAAATTCTTTTCGAATTCGATGGTAATATCCATCAGTGTGAAATAAATACCTTCTTTACACCAACTATGCACCCCTACTAAAGCAGTTAAGGTTTCATACCGCCGTCGATGTTACACTCAACAACGAAGGATGTTACCGGATGGTACCGCTATACAGGGATTTATGCTTCTCCTAGTCTATTATCCTCAGGTCGATGACGCAGCGGTCTCTCATTGTCTGTGTAAGGTGTAAACAACCGCAAGGGTTATGCCAGTGTTGCCACATTGTTTTTTTTTTCTCGCTTAAGTCTGCAAGCATGCAGTGTATTGCATTAAACTCTTACAGTAATTTAGGTGAGCATCCTTCACGGTGAAATTTTTCTTCAAAATTGACATAATTAAAAATTTAACAAAAGAAAAATCAAATTTCGCATTCTAGGTTGTGCTTATTTTGTGGACATGACATTTGATGTTATCGGGCTAATTTCACAGTTGAATTTATTGAAGGAACGACCTCATGCAGTATCATGCAGCACAGCATACACACTGGGACATTGGTTCAGTTTCACAAAACGGTTGTTCAACTTCGCCTCCTATCACAGAATATTGAATCAGATTTCATGAACTATATTAAGTTTTGTCTTTGTTTCGTGGGAATACATTTCATGAACCTGAATTCAAAAATAATTTAGATTAGAACCTACATTTTTTCTACAGGACTTTATGCATCCAGCTTAAGAAATTAGACCAGACCGCTAATTAACCGAAAATTATGGGAAAATTTTAAAATAAAAACTGTATCCAATTTGTTGGGTCAATAATCAAAACTTTTACGGTAACTATGATATAAATTTAATGTTCCTTCTAGCTTCACAAATATCATCTTTGTTTTCACGTCTTCTTATTTCGATTGTGATTTCGCTAGACCTCCATTCCCTTGGAAATTTTTCAATCATTCTGAAATGTAAGGTAATCATTGTTTGCGGCCCGCTTTCTTGACTGTTCTTAGTGTTGAAGTGAGGTATCGATACCGAGTGTGCGACTGTAAAATATTTTATTCAACCATCATCAGTCTACAAACACCATGTTTGAAAGTTTTCACTCTTCACAGGTGGTGGAAGCTGTTACATAGAAGTAAATTTTTAAAGTGAGTGAGTTCAACTTTTATTCGAAAGTCAAACTTTCATTCAGGAATCAAACTTTCATTCAGGAATTCCACTTTCACACGGGAATTGAACTTTCATTTGAAAATCAAACTTTAAACCAACTGAAATGACTCGGTGCGATCTTCCGTTATCCCTGAAATTTGTTTTCGTCCATATCGAAGCGCTTTCCCTGCTTACAAGTCTAGCAATGGTTGACTGGTGAAAGAAAGAAAAAATTACTTTTACTGCGGACGTATAGCGGGAAAAGGTAGCGTTTGCATGACCGCTCGCTACTGATCCGCAAGACACGCATCGATGTGACGTGTTCACTTCCCGGCATGAGGGAGAGGATTTCCTTTCTCGGCCCACCAACACGTACTACATGCGCGGGAGTAAGGCAGTTTGCTCAGCTGTTGCTGACGCACGGAGTGCTGAGCACGTGTTGCAGCGTTCGGGAAAGATCACCCTTATATTGCACAGCATTCACATCTGATCCCGTTAAATATTTTGCGGTGACAGAACTGAAATACTCATGCAGCGCTCGTGAAAGATCACCATTAGTGCGTAGCGCTCCCATCTGATCCCATTAAATATTTTGCGGTAATAGAACTGAAATATTCATGCAGCGTTCGTGAAAGATCACCATTAGTGCACAGCGTTTGTATTTGATGCTTTTAAATATTTTGCGGGAACAAAGCTGAGATATTCATAAACACACGAACTGTGAAACATGGAACAAATTATGAATGTTTTAGCAAGTTTTATTTGGCTCACAAGCGTTTATTTGATATAAGAGAGAGATATATAGATATAAAAGAGGTAGTTTAAGTTTTACAAGCTTTTCAGAAAGCTGAGAAAACGAATGTGCTCTTTTGCCACGTCTACATTTGACTCTGATCACCAGTTGCGTAGCGCGTTCATTTCTGATAATGTTAAAAGTTTTGTAGTAAATGTAGTACATGGAGGAGAAGACGAAGTGGAGAAAATGCTTATATGAAATATATGTTGACTTTAACCATGAAAGTTAATTCATGGAGGAGAAGACGAAATGGAGAAAACTTCGTGTGTAAAGTATTGTGTTATTTGATCATGAAAGTTAATTCTTCTTCGTCTCTACATTTCATTGAAAATATGGGACATCTTAGCCCTCTCTTATCACCCAAAAGCTCATCAATTAATGTTCTATTTGACCTATCAACGTCAAGATTGTGTTCAGGTCTGATGTAAGTATATACACAAATATATATGTGTATATAAATATTACCTTGCGTCTTTGCATAATGACTGAATACCTTAGTGTTCAAGAACATTTCATTACATCTTAGCGATGATAAAGCTCATACTTGTTTTAAATTTATGTGTTTAGGAGAAAATAGGTGTAAAATCAAGCCTTGAAATAATGCAGACACGCTTCTAAGAGTATTTTTTATTTTATTTGCAGTGCTTCGCCGTAAAATTTTTCAGAAATTCACTGAAACTCAAATTATTCTACGATGTGCTGAAGCACTTTTCAAAAGTGTTCACCTAAAATCTATGTATGGTTTTCATTTACGCATCCCATAGAATGTCTGGGGAGATCAGAAATGGTGTTAAGTAAACGACGCTTGTGCCAGCAGTTAGTTGTGAAATACATGTGGCTACGTTTAAGCAATTTCCTACAGTTGTGTTTCTCTTCAGAAAATACCTAATAACTCATGTAGCCTTGTAAACTCTCGTCTGGCTTCTTCGATGTTGTTTTTTTCGTCTTTTTTATTCATTCGCTAAATTCAGATGCTCACTCCCGATGTTGAAATGCCTTACACAACCTGAACCCTTTCCCTGGATTTGCTTTAGTTTATCTTCAGAGACTCTCATCTGCAGCCTCCATTCCACAGCACTCGATAACCCTAAATTGCACTTTTTCGCCCTTTAGCAGCTTGAGTTGGACGCCAAGAGATTGATGTTTAAATCTGGCCGACGTATCCCAGTTACACGAGAAATCTTAACTTTCAGCCGTAGACGGGAAGGCGCTGCTGTCCTGCCAAAAAACTGCCTTGCCCAACTTCGTTGCTCTCCAACTTCGACCAGACCGTCGGTGTGAGCCAGACATTGTTACTGAACTGAAACTCGAAGAACGAATGTCAATAGTGGCTTTCGGAGTTGTGTTACGCGGCCTCGGCGTGTTTCAAGATGTTTTTATTGACGATTCTCAAGCAAACTGAACCATAGCTTACTAGCCAGTCTACCTGCCTAAAATATTGAGACCCTATTTTCCCTCGCCCACTTCGATTTTTGGCGCGGCGAGGGCTTGGATGCGACACAAGTCCGCAGATCGCCTCAAAGCTCTGTCTGTAATGGTCTCTGAACGAAACTTTGGCCCCAGTCGTAAAACCCAAATTCGTGTCCAACATATAAGGTGCGAGAGAGCGAAAGTTTCGGGTGCACACGGAAACTTAAATTTTCTCAAGCCCCTCAAATGAGTCTTTATCAGGGCGTGTACACGGTATGTCGCGTCTGCCCTTGTTCATAAGGCCTTATTCGATATTTCAAGAGCTCAACTCGCTGGCTGCCTTCATTTCTTAATTTTAGCTCAATTCTGAGGAGAACTTTAATTTAACTTGCGTTCATACTAAATTTTCGTCAAACTCGTGAGCTGTGTACTAGAGCAGTACAATAAAGTTCTTAGTTCTCGATTCTCTAATCATAAAGCTGAACGACTAGAGCGAAAGATAAGAGTTGTCGCATATAGTACCTGGTGAATTGTATCAGACGCTCTCAGATATTTGTAACACAAAATTGGAAAAAGAGTACTACTCTTCACAACTTAGCGATCGTTTTTATTATCATATCTCCCGGCTGTTCAGCAATGTCGCTTTTAGGTCTTCATTATAACATCATCGAAAAAACAATATTCTCATGATATTGTTTAATGTGAAAAATTTTTCCCTCTTCGCTATGGATTCTTAAAATACTTGAGGTATTTTCAATGCCTATTACACGCAAGTATCGAGAAAACGGACCAGTGCTAGCGTGCTGTAGGTCAAAAACCCTATGGTACGTGAAATATAAAAAAAGGGAAACATAACCAATCATTATGTTAACACTCATTAATTTTACAATTGCTGTGTCTAACGTCTAACTGAAACGGCGTTCGAGCTCCTTTGTACATATGTTATATTTTTGATCTCATCAAATCCCCTGTACAGTCCGAGTTCACCTGCAGGGTCATAGAGACTCAATTTTTTCAATGTTATCCGCTTACCTGCACTCCAAATTCTCATGCAGTGTGAGCTAAAAATATACAGCAGATAGCTCATCCGGCAAAACAAAATCTTAAGGATGAATTCAAAAACTCTGACTCCTGTAGTTTGGAGCTAGACGTTAAAAAATGCATCGGCAACTGAATTAAAGCCGCATTTTTGGTTTAACTTCGTCTGAAGAAATGGCTGGAGTTTTACTGATGCCTTGATACCAACGAAGCAAACTGGCTTCCTGTTGTTATGCTCGTACTTTTTGAGCTAATGTAGTTCGAGAGTGCAGTATTTTATGACCGAGAAATCCGTAAGCGAAGCAGAATCCCTACGCTGACGTTTAAGTTGAGCATCAGCAAGAATTCTGATGAGATCGGCTTCCCTGTTGTTTCATGGTTGGAAGAAAGCATCACGTCGACGCCAAAATAACTGCAAATCTGCTCGTGTGTTTGTATGCGCGCGACGTTGCATTTTCATCGAGAACAGAATAAAGTTTTTTAGTCAATTATTTAGTTATTATGAAGGTAATTTGGTTAGGAATGAAGGTATTCAGTACAAAAGTAATCAGCGTTCAATTTTTCTAATTAGGATTCGGCTATGGCATGCCATAGTTTTAGACTGGTAGCAGTGAGATACTTATCGGCCAGTCATTCCACGTGTGAAGTGTGCAACCGAGGCGTGAAGTTGAACGCTTAATCTGAATTGCAGCCTCATCACGCCTTGCCCGCAAATTTACCGTTGTGAAGGATGTTTTTTCATGTTAATGAATGCAAATTTGGTAAATAATTTCTGGTACCTCCATAAGTGTTTACTTCAATCTAGAAAGTTTTAAGACATTGGGTGAGATTTCCTCTAAAGATAAACACTGATTAATCTTTTGACCGTTGATTTTAATTCTACTCATTGAATATTTGCATAAATGGTTTACAATGCACTCCTAGTAAATTTAAAACACAGTCAAGCTGTTCAGATATCCTTGCTGAAATTTATCGCTGCATGAGAGTACCGCAAGTACTATTTTCAACACAACGAGGAACAGCAGAAAACTCTCAGTAACAAGCAAAAACACCGAACAGTTGCGCAAACACCCTGCTCTTTTTTTATAAACAGAACGTTGCAGATTATTCTCTTTCGTGAAAGTCTGAATGCTAGAAAAATTTCTATTATCATCTTACAGTTCTGGTTTGTTTTTCTATATTCTTCACATGGGAACGGACATAACACTATGAATATGATTTTCTCTCCGATTTTCGAGAGTTCTAATACAGTTCAATCGAAGGTTGTACAGGAAATTCTGAGTCTAATTTTATTGAAACTAATTTTATGTAGCCAAAAATTTAGTCAATGCAAAAATTAAATAGCCGTGCACTTCGTTGGAAAGGGATGAGTTCATGTCAAAGCATGAACAGTATTTTCCGCTTATAAGTTTTCTTCGATGTTTATCGTAATTCGAAAAGCTCTTCACAACAGTGGCAACGGGAAGCGAAATTTTTTTGTGCACAAATAACCTAATTAATAATTGAATTTTAGTCTATTTTTTCCTAACGTTTTGATTTCTTGCTGCTTCCGTCAGGAAACCGGCGTATTATGGGAGCTACCTCAGGTTTTCAGGAAAGTGTTTTGATCTGATGTGGTTCTCTCCTTCACTTTTTACACGTGACGTATTTTCTTTTTTATTCTGATGCGCCGCAGCTCGTGCTACCTTGTAATATGGTAAAATGAGATTACCCAGCACGTAATTACTTGAAAATGAAAAATTACTTGTAGCAAAATTACTACACGCAATTGATGTTGGAGGTGATGTTGTACGTGTCACTTGGTAAATCATATAGATCTTAACATTTGATGCAGCTCCGAAGCAGAGATTTATTGTCTCTCCATAAATACATTTATCTTATTTTTGTTACTCTTCTTATCTTAAATATTTATGTCTATACAACTTAACTAGTCGTAATTTTGACATTGAATATGTTGAGTGATACTCAAAAAGTTAATCCGAAGTTTCAAGGTATGACTAACAATGGTCTGCATAACATGCCGCTATCATTCATAGTAAGTCCTTATAGTTTTGAACGATAAGAAGTAAGTTTGCGCAGAAATACTGGGACTTTCTTCCAATTTTTTTCGAGAGCCACAAATTATGACACCCAACTGCTGCATCGTTGTCGTCTGTCACGCTGTCCCAAGTCGTGAAGGCCAGCTTAACATTTTCTCCGACTGCGTCTTGTCGCCTCGCGTTTATGTGGCCAAAAGTTGATAAATCTAATTTCCTTAACTGATCACAATAAAAGATATAAATGAGGTAATGCCCCATGTTTTACTCGCATTTAAATGAGTGCGGACTATATCATCTGTTTTCTATTCAAAAGAAATTGAGAAACTTACTCTCGAGGAAAGTGAAAGCTGGATTTCAAATTACCGGGCTGACGACGGATAATTTTAGAAGCGTGACCTGCGATGACGTCAAGGTCTGGTCCTGAATGACGAGGCGTAACGAGGGACCGCCAACGTACGCGTTGAACGGTTGAGGACAAACGTCCACTCTGAACTACTACGGACAAACGTCCACTTTGAACTGCTAAGGACAAACGTCCACTTTGAACTGCTAAGGACAAACGTCCACTTTGAACT
>JACJUY010000048.1:316953-359934 GCA_014220935.1 Platorchestia sp. MABIK
TATTTTGCGATGGCTTCCTTGCCTTCCTTTATCATGGGGCCTTTAATGCACTAAAAGTCGGTCACATTACGTATCAAATATTTTCGCCTAAAACGCGCACATTAAAAACCCATGTGATGATTTTGCAGTAGCTTACTTATTTTAATTTGTCAAAGGGCTTTTAACGCATTTCAAGTCCGTCAATCATCGTACTACATATTATCGCGTAAAACATACGCATTAAAGCCCTAAAGAAGTTACAGCTTGATGACAGGAATGAATGTTGCTATTTTTCGAATTGTTTCTAAGAATATTGGTTCACTCACCTTTTGCTTAAAAATAAGCCAAATGGTGTCATTGAATTATTTGATTATCTAATTTAAGATTCTTTATTTTAGAACCCTGATTGTTTGTCCTCTCCTTTATTAATTAATTGCTTAGACAAGATTTGTGTGAGCAAATGTCACACTCGATTAAAATAGCTTAGTATCAAGTGACAATATTGATCAATAGCTCACAAACTTTAATAACTAAAGGAAGAGCACAAGTAAATAAACAAGTAGTGTGAGCGCAAGAGAAACAATGGAAATCCACCGTCACGGTAGGAACAACGGAGGAGCAGTGGAGGTGGTACCCAGTCACGACGGTGGTGAGTGTGACAGTCACTTGAGCGAATGCACCGTGGCATCCCTGATTGTCCACTTGAGCATCTGGTGCTCGTCACTCACTCTAATGCTTAATTCCCATTGAGTGGTTTGCGTGCATGTGTGCATACTTCAGAGGCAGGCCAAAATCAACCGTAGTAATCGGGTTCTTGTTTAGAGTTAAAAGTGTGATTGGGCTAAAAACAGATTTGGTGTTTGCAATTATTGTTTCAAAAATTCATATGTAACGTGATTAACGAGACGAATTTTTTAAAGAATAATTTTTACCTTTTTAGGTTTAATGTGACTATGAATGGAAATAAAAAATCCGAAAAGTATTAAGAATCAGAATTTAACCCATGTCTTTTACTGTAATTCCTTAGGTGGTTTTCTACTAGCCTGCCATTTACTTATCCAGCCATAAACACATTTACTTCCAAAATCGTCCAATTAGTAAAACAATTGCCGCTTCTCTGGAAGTAGCCAAAAAAAGACTACTGTGAATCATCTGACCTGAAGAATACTTGTTCACTTCATCAATATTCTGAAGAGTACTCAGCAATAAAATTGTGTAAAGCTTCATAAAATGTCGGGGTAAACAAAACTCTGTGAAAAGATAACGAATTCATTATCATGCAGCATATTAAAATGTCCACTTGAATCTTAAGAACAGAGACATGATGTTAACACTAGACGCGTCAAGCTGTTACAACTCATAAAGTATTCTCCATGTTCACTAAACACTGGGCTGCAGCCCCTTCGCAACCACACGATAGAGTGCAGCTGGTCAGAACATCCCTACGTCAAGTCTCCACTGAACGTCGCTCTCTCGGACTTTGGGACACAGCGGGATTTCAACCCCTGCCCCAATGTGCAAAATGCGACTACACGAAAGTAACTTCCCTCAGTCTGCTGAGCCAGTGGCGTTATTTACGTTAACCGAGAAAACACGATGCCACCATGGACGACATGTTAAAGCTTTTAAGGCTTATATGAACAACTGTGAAGCTCTGAGATTTCCAGTTCAGCTATGAGGTACAGGTGCGTGTGCACAGGTGTATTAACACACTCGTATGTAAGATAAGGCCCTTTTGTGTCATGTTGTGTCACCTCCCTATTTTGTTCAATGTTTACCGTCAATGGAGAAAGATGGTTGGGATTTTTTAGAAACATAGTAGTTCTATATTATTTATACTACTTTTTTAATCTGCGAATGCCTTCGCTATTTTTGGAAAACATTTATTTGATCAAATTTGATGATGTTGACTAAGAATAGCTATAAAAGACGTCGAATATTGAAGAGCGTATCACGATTTTATATTAGTTACTGTGCTCGTGCCTTATTTCACCTATTTATCAGTTGAGCCTTCACAACAACTGCTACTTTTTGTTTGAAATCTGGGATTATTCTAGTTCTTTATTAATATAATTCTAGCCGTTGTGCAGGTAGGTAAAATGAGAGATGCCTACATAGGCAAAAAAATTAGACTGGATGTCCTCTAAACTCAACTCTTCTCGTATACAATGGCACAGTTCGCTACTATGTATGAATGCCGGCCTACAGTTCTCTCGATCATCGTGTTAACCATTTAGAGCAGCACCATCGATGTTAACCATTTATAGCAACACCATCGATGTAAGATATTTATAGCAACACCATCGATGTCAACCATTTTAACCATTTATAGCAACACCATCGATGTAAGATATTTATAGCAACACCATCGATGTTAACCATTTTAACCATTTATAGCAACACCATCGATGTAAGATATTTATAGCAACACCATCGATGTTAACCATTTAGAGCAACACCATCGATGTTAACCATTTAGAGCAACACCATCGATGTAAGATATTTATAGCAACACCATCGATGTTAACCATTTAGAGCAACACCATCGATGCCAACCATTCAGAGCAACACCATCGAAGTAACCATCAGAAACAATGACTGGCAATGATAAACAGCTGCTGTAGCCGCCGTCCACCTTTCACTCTCGGACGGCCGTCTTCTTCTCTTCTCAGCCAGCCCCTCGTTCCAGGACGGTAATTTTGCTCTCCATGCAATTGCATCACTTCCGAACGAGCTCTCATCATTACTTAAAAATACAGTCATAATTCACTTTCACTGAATGTTAAAAGGTAATTTCTATACTCTGCGCGTATAATCCCGTTTCTTCATTGGCTTGGTGAATTTTCTACACGTCATGGTACGGGCTTCGTTATATCTACATTCGCTTCTACTGTTTCTCACTTTCATAATGGTCAAATCTGCGCTTAAAATTAAGAGCACTCAAATCTTCGCTGCAAGGGCCGTGCTCCAAACTAGAATCGTCCGAGAAAGAAGGGGTTGAATTAGGTCTCAACCAAAGTAGGTACTCAATTCAACCAGGAATCGCTGCTCTATTTATAATTGTCACAAGATTATGCTTTGTACAACCGGATTCTTTTATTTCAGTGAGTATCAATTCTTCAGACAAGAGCACGAGCGCAATTCCCAAAGCAAAATTGACTTTCGCAGTATCCCTTTCTGAGGAAATCTGAACTCGCAGGTGTTGATCGCGAGCTCTATAATACAGGATGTCCTAGAAGTCACGCACCATTCAATAATTTGTAATTTTTTATGCTTCAGCTTAGATCTGATATGAGTGATAAACTCACAGTACAGGCATTAATGCGCGTGTCAATGCAAAGGGTGGAGAATTTTGAGCATCTGCTATGATTATGATCGATAAAAAATTACACAAATGTATTTTTATAAAAACCTGGACGGTGCGTGTCTTCTGGGCCATATTGTATTCATGCGCCTCGGTGCCACAATCTCCACCCTATTTTCCTAAGCGTAGCTTTCACTCTGGTGTGGGCACCGCTGCTTCACTCCTTGCTTGGCTCATGTCGCCGCTGTGTCCTCGTGTGCTGGTGTCCTAAAAATGGCGTAGCCTTCGTAGGAGAAACTTCCACGACCAAGCTCAAGACACATTTTCTATCATAGCATCTTTCAAATAATTGTCTGATGGCAAGTTTTGGATCACATAAACTCGCGCTATAAAATTATCAAATGCTAATGTGGTTCAGTGAGTAGGAGTTGTTTTTAGAATTTTTGTGATTACCCTCATGAAAAAGAAAATTTTAAAGCACTGGGGCGATTAATTCGCGTTAGTAAAACATTATATGTTACCATACAACTCATGGCGACGTAATAATTTTAGCCAATGAAGTTATTTTGCACATTGAATATTTAATGAAAACAGATGCATTATAGTAAACACAATTTTGGCTTGCAAGCTCATTCTTTCATTGGTTTATTCCATCGGAACCCTCGCATTTTTAAGATTTGTATTGAAACGTTTAGAGTGACGGCAAACCTCCTGACAAGTTTTGAACTAAGCATTTTACTGCAGCGCAGTGAAGCCCCGTTGAAAATGAATTATTTAAATTTAATTAACTGTATGTCAATTTCCTTTTTCAACGCCTTTACTTTGATAGAGTTCTTATCTTAATGGTGAGGAGCAACTCACGCTCCTGAACTCCTCTGTCCTCCAGAGGCTCATGTTACTGCACTTGGTTTCTAGACTGTGATAATCTGAATGGAAGAGATTCAATTTATGTGTGAAAACATGCCAATTGGGCAATTAAACGTCATCAAACCTAAATCCCATCTTCGTATAATTGAATAACATTCAGTTTTGTGAGTTGTGAGTCGAAGAATTTTAATATTATCCATTCTGCATCGTTAATAAAATACGATACTGAATATGGATGTTTAGACTTTTTTTTTTTGTGACACAAAGAGGATTGATCATGCAAATCGCTTAACATCTTCGACCTTCTTTCTTCAAGACGTGTGTTATACCTGTGCTCAAGTCCATTCAGTGACTGAATGAAACGTCGTAGCTTGTCGACAAAATTTTTAGAATTTTTACGATCTGATGGTATGAGACTCAAACTATTCCTATTTAGCGACACCACCGCCTTCTGTACATTTTTTGAAAGTATTTATTTTCCCAACTCAAAGGTCACGAACAAAAGGACGAGCCAAATGGCAATGCGCATCGTTGTCTTATCCAATCACAGCTCGCTGTTTTTATCAGAGCGACGAGATTCCTGCGCATTCAGTCACGACCACGTCATCGCACACCTAAAGCCGGATATTTAAAATTATCGTCGTCGCCGAAGCGATAAACCATACAGGCAGCGTAAGTTCTTCCAAGTAGACTTACGTTACCAGCTTTATAGCTACGACGACGTGAATTGTTTGAAAACCCAGCCCCTAATCGTGTTACACTTGGGATCAGACCCGCGTGAGAGATGGACTCGGCCTGCACTACCATCAACCAATGCTTGGTTTCTCTTCACTACCAGCCAGTCGGTCGTTCAGTGCTAAGTTCCACTGAAGTGCATGTATAGAGCTGAGATATAGAGTTTAAATAAATGCGCAGAGCCTTTCTGAGCTGCGTGAATAAAGGTGTTTAGCATGCGCTACTCGAGTTAGCAATTCACTCTGAAACCTGTTTTGGCAAACGTTGTTGACATGGGACCAGATTTGGCATGAAACTGTTATGTCACGAACCAGCATAAAGAAAGCCGGGAAAATTCTGCAACTCCGAGAAAGTTCATCGAGAACGTGACCAGTGTTGCACGAGACGCTGATTTTGCCGTAAAAATGTGATTGGCAGACTCGGAGGAGTTTCCTGGGTGGAGCCACCACAACTCCGTACTGAAAGAAATAAGTTGCAAATGTCTGTATGGAATGCGTGCAAGAAGTTTCAAATGCCATCCAAAGTATTGTTCATTCCTTCAGGACATCCCAAAGACTTAACTCTTCTCAGAGAATAAGAAAGATTCCTGCTCCATGGGAAGGGGAGAGGGACTAAACTGTTGGGGCTATCCTCGTCAGAGTTTTTTAAACGGCCCATAGACGATCAACTTTATTGTCAATGTAACTGACAATGATGAATGTTGACAATTTAATCGATCGTCTGTGGGCTTGATTGTCGACCGTTAATTAATTGACTTTGTGGGCAACAAAAAATCTTTTCAATGTATTGAGTCAATGAAATTGACAGTTAAATTGATCGTCTATGGGCCGCTTTAGGAATGTAATTACTTTTTTCACGAGCATCGTCAATACTTTATCTGATAACATAATTTGTTATTTTTTTTACCGTTGAGGTGTTACTGCTCCTTTCAGTACGAAGCATATCTCGAGCAGACAAAACTGTCCGTTAGAATTTCGATGTTAAATGAATGATTTGTCATATATCACATTACCTGCGTTTTAAAAAGAGTATGTTGAGCAATGGACGCTCATGCAGCACACACGGTGATTACTTATCATTTTATTCGGGAAAGCAAAGGCCACATTTGATGTTTTCTATGAAATAAGAATACTATCTTTGTCTCTCGATAATTATTGCTCCAAGTGGCAGCGAAGGCCAAAAAGAAGGTCACCAAAAAATTTCAAGCATGGGTTTGGGGATGTACACAGGCACAGCAATGCGAAACCTGCGGCTTCCCAGAGCTTACAGCTTTTCCAAATTCATCTTTCACGCAGTGCTCATTTTTACAACAAAATTTCACTCCGATTATTTCATCCCTGTAAATTCTCCCTCGCATCATTCAAATTCAACATCAGTCATGTGCACTCACGAAGAAAATTGTCAAAATTGATGCCCCATTCCCTGTAATGTTTTTAATATTCTATTATTACCGATGTGACAAACGTTGACAGCATTCGCTGGGAATAATTTTCAGTTTCAAGTCTGTTCAAACACAAGGTTACGTGAAGTTTGCTTCATGAGAACTGTACGAACAACAAGCTATATCTGGTGCAAAGTTTGTTCTTTGTAAGTATTTTCGACGTATTCACATGAATAAAAGACGCATCTGTATACAGTGATACTATCAATCCAAAGCGAGTGGATTGATAGTCAAAAGCGAGTCAGCCGTCACAAGCTCTTGTAAAATTTATAGGGTATATTATATCAAAGTTGTTATGTAGCACAATCAATACAGTTCGCCGTTCCGACTAGAAATTCCTTAGCTCCTAATTTACATGCTGATTTAATCCGTAATTTTTTCGGCAGCTACGAACCTCAAAATTTTTCCCTCTCCACACAAACAATGAGCACAACGACCGTCAGTTTGAGTGAGCTAGAAATCTTTTCTACCTGAGGCGTCAGCGACCTAAAATCTGAGATCTATAATCATCCTCTCTGATAATAATTTTAAATCAAACTGAGAAAAAAGCGTACCACGACTTGATTAGTTCAAAACAAAATTTTTCCCT
The DNA here is from genome assembly GCA_014220935.1 of Platorchestia sp. MABIK. Taxonomy (NCBI): domain Eukaryota; kingdom Metazoa; phylum Arthropoda; class Malacostraca; order Amphipoda; family Talitridae; genus Platorchestia; species Platorchestia sp. MABIK. Next base: position 323,869 of record JACJUY010000048.1, read on the forward strand.
TATGATTTGAAACTTTAGCTTTATAAATTTTACTGAACATCGTCATAACACAGAGGGAAGGGTGAGTCGTTCCTTCCGACTGACTCCTACGCAATTTTACATTCTGTATATTTTTTTCTGACTTCTAACATTACTTGGCCCCAAAATTCTGAGCGACTTGTCAGTGTTCACCTCAACCAACTCTTCTGCTGTGTTGCGTTACTTCACATTAAGTTCTTTCCATTTTGCCCCTTGGATTGATTCTTCAAAGTCGGGATATGCCTCTCTTCAGAAACCTGAATTCAACCCTCAGATCCCATCTCCGAGGCAGGGCAAATATTTAAATAAATTGTTTCAAGAGATTTCAACTCCAGCATTCAAATTCGATGAAACGGAAAAGTTGTACTCTCTGTCTCGAGTTCAACTTTTCCGCAATATCCTTGCTCTTGTGCCCATTGAAGGAAGGAGTTACTTTCCCTCACGATCTCGAGCGATCTCTTTGAGTCCTTCTAGCCCTCACACCAGCAGACACAGACGTGTCTCAGTGCTCGCCGAGTTTAGAGAATCACTTAGCTCCACCGAGCGAAGAATTCCGAGTTTGGAGAAGCTTTTAGCGCCGCCGACCGGAGAATTAAACCTATTTTGACTACGAGGGCTCTCTGGATATCTGAGGTCCGAGCCCCATCATCCAGTCCAGAGTCCAGTTACCTGCCACCAGGCGTCGGAAGCGGAAGTGTGTGCCTCAAGTTCTCACGTCCTCAGACAGGCTCGCAGCAGGGGGTGCACCTGTTCTCTGACCTGAGGGAACTTGGATACAAAGTTATCTTCTGCGGAAGTAGATTGCCGCCCTCGCTGGTGGAGGGCAGGCGAACACGTTTGTGCCGAGTCCCTCGACGGAATGAAATTATGGCCCTGCCTTTGACATGGCTCGAGCTGTAAACATTGCAAGAACAATATATGCATATTTCGGAAAAAATGTATTTCCGGCCAGTTTGTCAGTTGGTGTAGGAATATTTACCGAATGAATTATTCCTTGAACACGTAGGTAGTGTTCAAGTGATCTTCATCGTTGTTTGAGGGAGAATGCAATTTTCAATATCAACGCAAAAATTCATCTAAATCTGCTGGTTTTCAGAATCGCAGACTCTCAAAAATGTTAGAAGTCGCTGGATATTTTTAACAAACGCTGCGTCACTTTGAAATAACCCATGTCGCAACCGTAACGTAATTGAATTAAAGTTGGGTTCTACGACCCGACATTCAGATGAAATGAAGACCTTTGTTTCATGGAGCGTGCGTCAAATTATTGGGTAGCAAGAAGGGCTCTCGGCTGGTCCTTCATTTTCAGAGTAATTTTCAGGAAGAAGAAGCTCCTAACTCAAAATATACCGCCTTGAATCATGAATACTATTTCTTAAACTTGAACTTTAGCCGAATATTGAAACTGTTATCCTTAATAGGTCACATGTGCTTGAGCTCTAGTGTTCGGGTGCCTTTTGCACTCATCCCATGAAAATTCGGAAAGGGATATTCGTTCACATGTTCGTGAATGCCTGAGCTTCAAAAAGACATCTGCAAAATGTTTGATGATTCAGAACTCAAGAATGAAATCTTTAAAGAAATACATTTCTGAGAGCAGATATTGTACTCTGAAAACTGACCAGCAAAACGACAATTTGCCCGAAACAGTGCAAAAGTTTTGAGGAGCAAAACCATCCATGCACGAGCTTTATCGTTGAAAGATCAAGGTAGTTCTTAGACAAATCCTCAATGTAACGATCGTTCGAAGCAATTCAAAACACTACACATGGATGCTTAGAGTGCAGAAGAAATTAATGAGCACGCAATTTGCTCGGAGCGCAATATCAACCTAAATCATCCAGAGCGGATTGTTTGGTGAATGCTGCTCCAAAGTCACGCAGGATGGAGCTACAGGCAGACTGCACAAACGGTATCACATCAACGGTTGTGCCGGCGTACAATTTGGCTTGGGCGCGGATGCCTCAAGGCGGCGTTCGCTTGTCTGCTCTATGCCGCGGTGCAGTGCGCGCTGGTGCAGATGTAAGAATTACTGAACGAACCGATCAAACGTACAGCGATCCTCCCAGACCTCCATCACAACCTACTCGCCACCCAATTACAAGGTGCTTAGTAGTTACCATCCAAGTAGTTCATGTTCCCTACATTCAAATAGATTCTGTAAATATTTGTGTAGTGTCCCTTGCGGTTTGATATTATAAGACCAACTGAGCTAAATTTTTTGTCCGGTTGATAAATTTGCCACGAAGATACTCAGTATAACATCACCACTCGAATCCTTTATTTGAACTTCCAAAGAATGTGCAGTCAGTTCACTACGCTCACGAGCCCGCGATTTTGACTTCACTGGCAGTGTTTTTGGTTTCGGCTCTATCGTTAACAAATTTTTATTTTTTGATGACTGATCCAGATCCTCGACTTCGTTTTTGTAGCTTCTTACTTTAAAACCATTTCATTCCCTGAATCTAAAGCGGAGAATCATTCAATGACATGATCAATAATTAACCTGGATAATCGCTAACATCTTCTGCTGGACAGTTGATCCAACCCTGCAACTGAGATGCGTATCAGAATAGCACTTCTCATTTTAGACATAGTGTGACTGCATGAGGTCCTCTATTTACTGCATTCATACGTGACTTTGTTCACATTTGGTCTAATGCGTTATTCAAATACGAATACATGGACAAAAATGACCTAATAGTATATTCGTACTTCCCTATGCGAATAGTGGACAATAGACCAGGTAGATAACAAAGGATCGTTCGCAATGTGTCACCGTGCAATTGAGCGCACAGCCATGACATGTGCGTATATTTGTTCAGTGGACGTTTAGGCTTTAGCTCTAAAGCTGCAAATGCAGTTAATCTACCCAGCAGCACCACCTGTTTACGGTACACATTGCCTCGACACCATGCGAAGTTCATGTTATTGAAGGCCATTTCTGTTCAACTTCCACAATTGCCCCACTAAATGACGCCATGTTTGATGCAAATAGCTCTCTTCTCACTCTTAATTAAACCTTGTCTTTGCTTGGAAAACTGATTTTAGCAAATGATTTTAAGCTTCATGTTAAACTGCCTAGTTAGAATATGATCCATAAGTACCAACAATTAGAAAATGGTGCGGTGAAATCATTTTAATAAGTCTTTATAGTAACCATTAACAGTAAGCAAGAGTTGGAAACGCTCGTCCGACCTGTAGAAAAGCACGACTTAGAAACAGAAATTCCTGTAGGGTGTACTAGTTTATTTTGGCTAGAGTGGCATCAAGTGACTAACTAACATGATCCATATCGATTTGCATTCAGCAGGTGCCTCTGAAGACCATAGAAAATATTTTTTTGTCAGTTTTTAAACCGTGATTTATTGCATATACTGATGGCTCCATACTAATGGCATAGAACTCTCGCATTCCGTCTGAAAAGTCATGTGTTCGAAACCCAGCATAGCGAGCTCGATGTTACTTACCGGTGGGAAAAAGAAGACCTCTGCCATAATTCCCAACCCCACTCAGATTTTTGAAATGGGTTCCAAATCGGCAAAGAATAACTGTCATTGAATCCTGGCATTAATTTCAAACCACTTAAAAATTTATAGAATAGGATAGAACACAACTTTCTTTCTTTTCTTGTTGAAAGCCTTAAGATAGACCAAAAGACTGCAACAAGTTGAGTACACAGTTGGTATGAGGTTCTCCAATTTCCGAGGCTAGTCCTGCCCGAACGGAGAGATACCGCCCGTCCATCAAGCCTCCCTCACGAAGCGTTCACCTATATTGTGTGGAGAGAAATGAACGATGTTTGCGGGCTGTGTACAGAGCCCGTACAAGTTATGCGTCAGATTTGATAACAAACGAATAGGGTGTCTTCTCTCAGCTCATGACCCGTTTGGTAATCTATTGGTAATCTGTAGGATTTTCTGGTGCCCCGATCGAGTGTTTTCTGGTGCCCCGATCGAGAAAACACATTTGAACACAACACCTTTAAATAGCGACGTGTGATAGGGATTCAGTTCCCCATGAAGAATAAGAAATATTCTTGAGATTCTCTAGCGGAAAGGTAATGTTATGCATCTTTTTCACGCATTCCGGATTTTCTTTTGGATTTACTGCACCTTGTGTTGATTATTCGTCACTCATCGCAGAACCAAGAACTCGTGATGCTGCAATCTTTCCAGAGCTTGTACCGTTGGTTCAGTTTGTCCTTCGCTTTCTCGTTTGTATCTCCTATCAAGACCAGACAATACAACAATGGTCTTACGCTATCTCCCGGATTGTGTGTTTACCATTTCATGCTGTACTTGTTTTCGAGCTGGAAACTTTACCAATTGCTGTTGCAATACTTTACCACAATTTAATGCTAAGTTCAGGTTTTTCAAATTGAGTCTTATGGCTGCAATGGTAAAACTTTGTTTAATGTTATTTATTTTGAACTTCAGTTATGAATAATTTTGAAAAGCTCGATGCAGCCTTCACCTTCAATACGCTGGAACGTCCGGGTGCCGGTTTTAAGGTCGGTTTAGTATCGCCGATAATGGGTCATCCCGGCCCGGATACGCGCGGCGCTCTGGACGATAATCGCGTCGATATCGCCAGTAAGTCCTAGCCCGATGCTACACGTCCGTATCAGGAGCTACGGAAGCATGCAAACGAGCGCTCATGAATTTTTTATTGACTTGCTTTCCCTGATTGACTGCTGCTTTGAGCTTTGCCTTCCAGCGGTCTTAATTTAAAATTCCTCAATTTGTTCCGCTCTGAACTCCTGACGAAGGTTATCAGGTCCAGGATGATCAATTGACTACAGTCTAGAATTGCATTCACTTTTCCGATGATTTGTTTAGACTACGCCTTTGATGGTTGACCCTATGCAACAACAGCGATTGTAATTAATAATTCTTATTGTGGGAAAGGAGTGATCACTCTTGAATTCGTCGTATTACATCTTTGAAACTCATCGTTAGGCAGGAGCCTAGGGCCAGTGTAAGCCTCGTCTCTGCAACGGCACCGTAATGCAGATTTTAGTTGTTTCTTGACTAGATCATACATGAAATTCGTTGCTTTAAGCAATGGCAAAAATATCTGTATGCTAAGATAAAAGTAAAAAACAGAGCAACATACCTCTCCGCTTCAACCGCATGTTTTCGTTTAAGCAAAATATTTTTGAGCTGATGCCTCGCTGTCCTATAGCTGTCATATCATTTAAGGGGCAGCATACTCAACTACGCTTACTTCTCGCAGAAAATTTTTATCCTACAAAGACGTGATACTTTCGCGGTCATATGTAAAGCTGGCAGCCACACCCGCGTCAAGAAACGTAAAGGAGCGGTTCATTCGAAAACGACATGACGGTCGAAACACGCACTTACATCTTGAACATGTCTACCTGAGCGAAATTCAAACTCTTCATTCCACATCATGGGACATCATGCAACGTTCATCTCTTCACTCGAGGTTGAAGCACACATTTTGCACTTCGTCTCCTTCACTCGCACCCATTTCTCTTGTTTACGGTCATTCAGTCGTTTGTGTCATTATAGAATAATGCAGTTATTGTAAAATACTACCAATACTGAGAGTGAAAATTTCTTCCTTTTGATATTTTAAATTCTGGTTGGTGTTTTTCGTCTTTAGTTTACCTCGAGCAATCTTTTTTTTTTACTTTTTACTTGGCTCAAACACAAAGCTTTGAGCTTCGAATGAGAAGAACGCGTTCATATCCCCGCATCTAAGCTGTGCATTTGCTGGATCAAGCGGCTCCTCTAGTGATGTAGACATGAGAGAAGGCGAGTTAGTGAAGGCATTGAGAAACTCTCTTATCTCAGTGGGCTTGCATTTCACCGCTTCCTGTAAAATTAGAAATGAAAAAGGATCGTAATAATAGAAACGATGCAGTTGTAAAATGAAGCGACCAATGAAGTGTATCAAGCTGAGCTCGGTAATTTTTTAACTACGCCGATGTCTTATGGTTTTCAAAGCGGAACATTCCTGACTGAAGTCTCGGTTTACCTAGGCGAGAAGAACGAGTGTCGCAGTTAAGAACTGGGGGTTACTGTAACAGAGACTTTATAAGTTCAATTTTGTCAAATTTAGATGTATATATGTAATCCGCATTTATTTTCAAATATTTTGTATCCATTTCATCTATTTAATTGAAGTTATAATAATAATAAAAACAATAAACAATGATGAAGAAATATAGTATTCGAAGCAATAATTGAGTGGTGAAGCAAGCATTCACGGATATGAGTCAGTTCTATCATTAAATCAGAATTCTAGAAATGTGTCGGTCTGAACTCGGAAGGTTGTTCACCAACAGGTTCCTGGCACATCCCATGCCTTAATGCCTCGGGCTCACCTGATACTCTCTTTTCTTGACGCTTCCTGATACTCTTCCTCAACCCCCACCTGATACTTCTTTCCTGCCTCTCCACTTTGATGCGTAAAGACTACCATAACTTTCAGAATCTTTGCGTCTTAAAATTGGGTACGATCGTAGAGCATTAAGTTATTTGAGTTCGTGTCAAGATAACGATAGCCATCACCGCGTAACGCAATCGAGCTTATTTCAATCACAACTGTGACGTGGGCAAACACCGTGAAAGATGTTCAGCGAATTTTGGATACGCAAAGAAATAGAAAGTCAACAAAAACAAATGAGTATTATTTTTGAAAGCAACTCGCGTTAAATAACAATCAACTAAAACAGGGACTAAATTTCTTTTAAACGATAATAATTGTTAGGACTTTAATAAGATTACTGCAGTTATATTTAAAAACGTTTCCATTGCTTTCTGTCGTGAGGTATATCGTGTGCAGACAATCAATTCCTCCCGCAAGAACTTCTCACTTTCTTCAGGAAATTACATTTTTCGCCACTGAGGACAATCTTATAACTTGACTAGAGATCCAGACCTACAAGTAAGTCCAGACATCAGTTTTCAGACAAGTAGCAGCACGCCTGACAAGATTGCCTCGTAGGTAAGAGCAGTTGTGAGACTTGCTTTCTTCTTTTGAAGAGTTCAGCGGAATCTCCAAATTACTCTCTCAAAGCCTCTTATTATTCCATGGTGCTTCTCCAAGCCGGGAGCCATAAAAGTTTTTGTGATGCACGAGTCCACAGCCGGCGTCCCATTACTTTGATCGGATTTAGATATTCGCTCAAAGTTTCATAATACTTCAAGAGGTCTCGTCTCTAATAGAGTGATGAGCGTTGTTTCTCTTTTCTTCATTATTTTAATTATTATATTCATCATTTACGAACCCAACTAATTTTTGCACGAGAAGTCTTGATTTGGATATACCGCGCTAATTTTCCGGAGAGAAAAAATCTTAATCAATTTCAAGTTTTCAAAAGATAGATATGCTCGAACAGAGTTTTTATTCTCAAAATTTCTGTAATCTTAAACAATCTCGCGCGTTCAAAGTTAATTGTACTTTATTTAACGTGAATTCTCATTTTATGATATTTGTTTCATCTACGTTGAAAAGCGCATATTTTCATAGAGGTGATCTTAATTTTTTCGTGGAACTTTCTTCCATGTTTTACATTACAAAAGTTTTTTGAACCAGCAGTAGTGCAAAGTGTGCAAAATCCACGATCAATTCCTTGAATTCTACTGGAATTACCAGATTCTTATTTTTATTTTTCAGGGTCATCCGTGATAAAACAGTCTGAATCATCTAACTCAAAGCATCAGTATCAGATTAATGAAAGTCAAATCCACTATGGGCGTTCTAGTTGTGTAGCTGACATGTGCAGCCATAATGGATACACACTTCTACCCCTCCCAGTAAGCACACTGAAGAAACTTACTTTCATCAAGTGTTGAGAAACTTGACGCAGAGTCACCAGGAAATGGGACAGATCTACTTAGTAACTCTAATTTAGAGTTTTTTAGCAAATATTGGGGAACATTAACAAAGTTTCCCAGAAAAAGGAACTAATCTAGCAACTATGACCTGGAGCAGCTTGGCGAATCTGTAATACTACGTAGTGTACACAGGCCATCAATAATGACGGGATTCACCAGTTTCCTTGAATAAGTCTCAAGATATGGAAAACGAACAAATATATCCATCCTAATAGTACCCGCGATTAAAATATTCTTGTACTGGTGAAACTCGTATCACAGATACGGTCATTGAGCATCCTTATTTGCGTGACCGAGAGACGGGAGAAGCGGACAACAAACAAATAAATAAACACACCAAGGGTATTATTAGGTAAGAATTCCTACAAATAAGGGGCACAGGAAGTCTGTTAGAGCTTGTCTTCCCCAATGCACAAGAAAATCATAGAACTCTTCAGTGAAAATCCAATTTACACTTTTGCAGTAACACTGATATTTGTTTAACAGAACTGTTATAAATTTAGCTTTATTTACGTTAGTCCATACCTCTTCTTTTCCTATTACTGTTCATTTTTGCACATGGAGGTCGGCGATTTCCGTGCTACAGACCTTTTGCCCGAGTATATTCGACATCCAAATTTTCAATTTTATCCTATGTTTTGAGAAGTGACCAGGTTCGAGTACAACACCTTTCGATTGAAAATTATGATCATTCCTTTTATATAATAACACTATACAGAGAAATTCATAATTGCCATTCTTTACCACTCTTTTACAATCAAGCAGTGCACTATTGTTCTTTAAGAAGACGAACAGAAGTCTTTGGGTCCGTGTGCACCGCTTTCAAGTTCACACTACGGGCAGTGTTACAACATCGTCCGCCAGTATCTCATACCTGAAGCGATACGCCAAACAAATATATTATTAAATATACACACCAATGGTATTATTAACACGTTGAGGGTGGCGGGCAACTCAAATTTAGAGTCAATTGTAATGAGAACTTTTGAAAATAACAAACATAAACTGGATCATGCCTTCATTTCGTTTTCATTTAGTATTATAAAAATTGAGTGAGTGACTGCTGGTCGGTCAGCAGCATTATGAAAATCTTCTCAATGACCACTGGTGGGTCACGCCGCACTTAAAGCGTTAAGTAAGATTCCTTCAAACAAGGCACGTAGGAAGCCGTTAGAGCTTGTCTTCGCCAATGCATAAGAGAATCATAGCCATGATGAACTCCTGTGCTGGGCCTGTCATTTGTAAGCGCATGTAGTATCCGTGCTACGCAGCGCTCGCAAGGCAAGATGGCAGTCACAAGCGCGCCAGTCCCGTCACAGCCCCCGCCATCCATCACCGCACCCCGGACACGGGATAGCCAGTAAGACCCTCTCGGTCGTCCGTCATCTCCGGGCTTCAGGCAGTGCCGGATTTACCTTGCTCCTCTGCATACGCAAATTCTCGTTTCCGGAGACCTCGATGTTGTTATTAGGATTTCAGAGGCCTCTGCAGTGCCACCAACCTTCAGCTAGAACAAACTGCTACATTGGACACCACGTACAGATAGTGAAGCACATTGAATTTTTTTTGTGTTAACTTTTTCTCGCAAATATCGTAGGTTTTCGCGAAACCTATAGAAGTGCAAAACACGGCTTTCTGAAAATCTTTTTAAGATTCTGTTTTGAATGAATTTTCGTGTTTAAACTCTTTCCCATTTACGCATCATACTAGCGTAAAAAAATGAAATGGTTCATTACTATCGTTGTAAGTCAACTAATACATCCCGATACGCAAAGAATGTAGGAAAGCAATTTTAGTTTCAATTCAATTATTCTCTTATTTCCCTACTTCTTCTTCTCCGGGCAAAAAACAAATTTTCTGACTAATCAAACTGGCATGGATTCATTAAATACACACAGTGCGTCTCTATTTTTTGAGCATTTTTCTAACAATAATTATTGTTAGTTACTCCGGAGAAATTGTTGTTCCGAAGTATCGTCAGTGACGAGAAATGACTGCCTTTTGTGTTTTATACTCACATCATGCATGTACGCTAACATTTTGGCTAAAAACAAAATTTTCATTGGCAAAATGTAAAAATTAAGAACCTTTGATCCACGACTAATATTCATAAATCCTCTCTTGCTTACTTTTTTTTGTAGAGGAACTGCAAGTCACCTGATGAAAGATTTCAAACTAACTGAACATTACTGAAATCGTCTGTGTGATGAGCATGAGGTGTGCCGTTGAGACGTGTAGTAAATTGAACTTTGTAATAGATTTCCCTTTCTCGATCACTTCCGTCAAGAAAACTATAGCGTATCTTGAACAACCGACCTGTACGCTGTCGAAATTCCCGTTTTTCTGGCAAATAATTTCACGTTACTGTTTTCTCAAGACGACAAACTCAGTTTCTTTCAGCCAACATGCTGTTCCTATCGAGGTGCAGAAATTCGTGGCCTAGTACTGCCAAATGCAATCGTTTTTGTAAGTTTTCCTGAGATGATCAACGTGATTGAGCTGAAGCGGTATGGCTAAGGCCCTGAAAATTAAATATATGTAACAGGAGCTACATTAAATATCATTATCCTCACATAAACGAATTGGGATTCAATTTATATTTTAATTTTTTTCCGATTCACGAATCTTGGAACAACTGCGTTCCACTTTATTTAGAGAGAATCGAACGAATGAAAAATTTCCCCAATTCTTTCACAAAAGTATAAGGCATACTTTGAGAGCTCGTACTTCATGTGCGGTTAGTATGTCAGCAACGTGAGGCCTGCTCGAATCGTTAGAGTCCAATTTTATGGAACCAATCGAGAGTAATCGATTTTGAATTTGAGAAATTTTTCCGCCAACCTCGCTGGCCTTCGTTCATTTCTGTTGCAAATATTGAAGAGTTTTAGGCTGCGTTATTGCTTTACTTCGTCAATAGAGCGCACTCAACAACTTTGAACAGTAATTAGGTCCGTTTCCGCTATTAATTTCGGCTCTTGAGAATTTCGCTCGGTTCGATATGAGCTTTCCCTCGGGGAATTTTGACGACTTCGGGCCTGAAGATTGATGACTTCACTCAAACGCTTCGACTTCCGCTTCGCAGAATACTCGAAGAGAGTTCGCCATTTTTCCACTCAAAAATGAAGTCACATCGAGCGTCGTCATAGCTGGACTTCCAGGGGCTCGGTTTTTCTAGAGCTGGAATGTTGATGGTTCGTCATCCCTCGATCAAATTTTACGGCTTATTGTCTGTGGGCTCAGGTTTTAGGGCTTTGAGTTTTAGAGTCGGAAGCTGACATTCAATTATGCAAATATGAATTAATGTTACCGGCAAATAAGAGTAAGCTAGTTTTAACTAGGTTTTAACTAGGTTCTAACTATGTTTAACTGTCTATGATGGCTTCCATCATGAATTAACAAACATAACTGAATAGTTTCGGTTTATTTAAATCTCCATCAAAAATGCATCGATGCATAATGAGAGATTTGGGTATTGTATTTTCACATAAAAATTTTTCTGGGTGTAGTTGTATTTCAATTTGGTGTCATTTTATTTTCACTGAATAAATAATCATAATTAGATCACATATTTGTTAGCATCAAACTTGTAATAATTTAATGAAAATGAATCGCGATTACCATTCTACACGTGATAACCTTACCGAAATGGTCATCCATGTACATTTTCAATAAATTCAAAATTGCTTTCGGGAATGGTTTTATTTAAGCTTGGAAACGTGATCTAAGATTAAAAATAGGTATTGTTTCATGAAAGCAGGGGTAACCCCTGTAACCCCAGTCAATTTCATGCGTCCGACAGTGTTCAACACCCAATATCATGCGTCCGAGAGTGTTCTACACCCAATCTCCTGCGTCGGACAATGTTCAACACCCAATCTTAGGCGTCCGACAGTGTTCATCACCCAATACTGCAACTGGAGCTGCCTGATACGACCTTTTAAATATTACATTGGTGTGTCTAAGTTTCAGGTTGGCTCATTATCAATTCTATTTCTTCTTCTTCTTCTTTTTCCACAGTGTCCTCTGGTTACATGAGCATTTACATTTTGTTACATTTTTAACAATGCATTCGTTTATTACAATGCCCACGGAAGCGCAGATGGCTTCATTTTATCTAAGCCATTTTCTCGTGGTGATTGCGGATTTCTCCATGATTCGTCTTCACGCTAACGCATGTATGTTTAATTTTTGGGAGCAAATAATGTGGGATCTCTCGCGTATCCTCATGAATAAATTACAGCTCTTAGATCTGGCAGATCCACTATACAATTGATGAAGCACTCTACTACCGGATCCGAGTAATATAAATATCATCACCAAATTCGAACCTCAATCAATTTTTGTCCCTACAAAGGAAAATTAGTCTTCATTATTTGATTAATTCGATGCTGTGACTCCAGCTATGTGTCACTGGGGCTTGCTAATTACGAATAGGCTACGGTTCAAATAAAACGATGATGCATGACTGATGGATCGACTGTGCTTCCTTTCATAATTGGTGAATGTTATTTCGATCTGAGCAAGCAACATGACAAACCTAACGATTTCTTTTTTCAGCAGCCCGTCTGGAGGATGGTGGGTGTCCCGCACGCGGCTGGAGATGTCGCTGCTTGCGGTGGTGGGAGTGAGTCTCTTCCTCTTGATCGCCGTCTGTCTCGCCATGGCCGCGGTCATCACCGGCACCTCGAGGGTCAACCTCTTCACTGGTCAGTGGCACGGTGTTCATAAAGACTTTCTTCTTTGTAAGCAACTCTCACAAATTTGTATAGAGGATACTTTAAGGCTTGTGTCCTCAGTGTGCACGGTGTTCAGTGGGGGCGTTCTTCTTTGTGAGCAGCTCTCGCAAATTCAAATTGAAGATACTTGTAGGTTAGTATCGACAGTAGGTACGGTGTTCATTGGGGCGTTCATTCCTTGTGAGCATTTCTCACATATTTATATTGAAGATACTTGTAGGTTAGTGTCGTCAGTAGGTACGGTGTTCATTGGGGCGTTCTTCATTGTGAGCATTTCTCACAAATTCAAATTGAAGATACTTGTAGGTTAGTGTCGTCAGTAGGTACGGTGTTCATTGGGGCGTTCTTCATTGTAAGCATTTCTCACAAATTTATATTGAAGATACTTGTAGGTTAGTGTCGTCAGTAGGCACGGTGTTCATTGGGGCTTTCTTATTTCTGAGCATCTCTCACAAATTTGTATTTAGAATACGTGTAGGCTTCCCATAGGTGGAGGTTTCGGCGAATAAATCTGCTAAGCTGAAAGATTTCCTTGTATGTCATTTCTGGAAAGTTGAATGAACAAAATTTGTGTTGATTTACAATTCCGTGCTCGTATGTTTGATTAGTGGAGATTTGAAAGGAAAAATTTTTAAGTTTTTGTAATTAAAGAACTTTTGAACGAAAAACCCAGTTCAATTATTACATCTCAGTTTTAAGTTTGAGGTATATCATTTTGTGTTTTAAGCTTTCTGAATGATAAATGATGCTTAATTCTACGAAGACAACTTGAAAATTGTTTGCGAGGATATATCTTCGACAGAATCCTGTACACGGTAGAAATTCTGCCCAAAATTTGAAATGACCGAGAGTATACGTTTCGAAGCAAATTGTCCGCATCTACATGCAGGGGAACATCTCTAACTGAGTCTTTTTAAACATTTTTTGGGGGATTTTGAGCTCCTCTGCTGTGCCTTCATTAATGCCTATGTGAAAAGGATTGTTACTCTTTTGAATTTACCCCGACCGTGTCATATGCCGTCCTCCCTGACATGTCCTACATTACGGAAGTCAAACTGATTGCTCCATCGCATTTATATTTTCCCGGTACAAATTAAAGGCTGAGTGCTTTTATTTTGGCTTAGCTGTTTTCATTTCCACTGAAACCTAAAACTCAATGGCACGTGCTTAACTCCCATTTTTTATTTTCTGCACTCCTGGCTTTTTTCAATAAAAATACGCATGAATTAAAGCCAGTTGCTACCACTTACTCAAGAAGTCTACAAAAAATAACACAGAAGGTTCCTCAGGCTCTTACAAATAGCGCATTTTATTTACACTTAGAAAATCGAAGCCTCTTTCCACATTGATGTCTCTGCCTATCATAAGTACAATCCTGGCCCAAAATCCAAAGGCTGCGACTTCATAAGCAGAGACATCAAAATGTTTCAAGGAATACAACTCACATAGTACTTGTACCATTTTATTTACCCTGAGAAAAGGAACAAATGCCATGTGAGTTGCATTGCTTACACCACATTGATGTCTCTGGCTATTTTCAGTACAATCCTGACCCAAAATCACCGCAATCACGGACAGCGATGAATAATTTCCCGGCTCATTTGTGCTAAGTAGGAATGTTCTCCAGCGCTCAGGTAGAGGCGGGTGTGGGGTTGTGAGGGTGAGGCAGGTTTCGGGTTGTGAGGGTGAGGCGGGTGTGGGGTTGTGAGGGTGATGCGGGTGTGGGGTTGTGAGGGTGAGGCGGGTGTGGGGCTGTGAGGGTGATGCGGGTGTGGGGTTGTGAGGGTGAGGCGGGTGTGGGGGTGAGATGCGAGAGTAGTTAGGGTTGGCTAGGTTGTGATGGAAGTTGTAGTTGCCAGGTTGTGGTAATGGTCCAAAAAAAGCTGACCCAACAGTACTAGCAATAGTTCCACTATAATGATAGAAACGGAGACAGTAGAAGTGATGACAGTGATACTGCAGTGATGATGAAAATGAGGTTATTTTGGTAATGATAGTGATGGAGCTGTGGTAGAGAGAGTTAAGCGGCAGTACTGGTGATTCTAGTGATGACAGTGGTGATGATTGTAATGTTAACAATTGTGGTGATTGTGAGGTTGACTGTGGTGGTGATTGCAATGTTGACTGTGGTGGTGATTGTAATGTTGACAGTGGTGATGATTGTAATATTGACAGTGGTGGTGATTGTAATGTTGACTGTGGTGGTGATTGTAATGTTGACAGTGGTGGTGAGGATGCTGGAGCGTTGTAACATTGACACTGTGGAGCTGAGTTGCCGCTTTGTGTCAACATTGAATAGAAAGCTAAGAAAAAAAATTGTTTCCGTTCCATGTTCCGATTGAGGGCAAACTGAGGACCAACGCCAGTCTCTGCCAACTTTTTAGGAATGACCTGAGATCACACATGTTCAACTCAATTAGTTAATTCAAGTCCCTTTAAGGCAATGTAGGAAAATGACTTCGTTTTTTCAACGGAAATTATTCGTCCAAATTTTTTCAATGTGCGGAGATTTGCTGCTGCTCACGAGCGCAAAAGTTTTTCAATACGCGTTTGAAAATCCAATTTTTACTAAATGCGCAATTTGCTTGACTTCCTTGTATATATACTCACATATCCTAGTTTTGCAAACATGAAATATATTAATACCATCCATAAAGAACTAACATCTGAAATTATTTTGAACATGTAAATATTTATTTTCTTGTTACCTTGTTGGTCCCATTAATTTTCTTTTGCAGGTTTACTAATACTCTCATGGAAGACATTGCAATTTGTACAAAACCCTAAGTTTCCACTAAATTGCTTAAGATTCTACAATAGGACTTCATTAAACACTACAACCTGTTCTTCGATGCAACTACTTTAAGAAGGCCTAACACTTCGCATAATGTAACTCGATGCGTAAACTTAAACTGGGTGATATTAGATAAGCTATTTTAAACAATTTAAACAATTTAACAATTTATTTACCACAAATGATACAGCAGTAGATTGTTTCTTAAGTCTAGTACAACGGACATATTTGAGTATAGCTACTTGCGGGCACGAATAAGTTCAGCGAATTCCAGGGCATCCTGTCATCAACGCTATTCCTCAATGTGTACTCATGAGTCACAAAAAACCAACTCTGAACTTCTTCATAGATGTTAACAACATCACTCCTGGACTCATTTCCCCAATTCGACTATACTCCAGGAATGAATCCATCGTTACTTCGTGTCCAAGGCAAAAAATGTTATCGTCACACGCTGTGTGCCATATCGTTCACTGGTGCAAGCTTATCGTACAGCAGTGTTACCAGCTTCCTGGCCTCCGCTAGTTATATCGGGCATGAACTCTGCCAAAATTGGACCCTGCGTTCTCTCTGCTGTCACACGAACGCAGATTGTAGTCGACGCCCTCAACTACGCCCTCACCGACTCTCTGAAACCTTGAGCTCTTTTACTGCACCTAATTTTCCTACCTGACTGACATAGCCATCTACGGGAAAAACAACTCCTGTCGCCTGCAGATAATATGCATGCTGAAATTTTATTGACCCACGCTTGTAAGTATATATCTCTTTGGTGCTGGTGACCCTGATCGGAAAACTCCCTCTCTTTTTGGTAGTGGTGGCCATCATCGTTTAAATCCCTCTCTCTTTGGTTCTGGGACTGTGATCATTTAAATCAATCTCTCTTTGGTACTGGTGACTTTCATCGTTAAACCCCCACTCTTTTCAGCAATTGTGACGTTTCCCTAAAATATTTCTTTAGCTCTACCTTCACAGCTCAGTTGGGGTACTTCAAATCCTGATCTGGGTATACGCGATGCTGTTTGTTGTATTCATTTTCTTATCTCTCACCCTCTGCGCTAATTCCCTGTGATCAGCTACGCTGGTGTCTGCCTTTCTTTGTCATCCTGTGGCGGTTCTGGTGAGCCTCCAAATGATTCGTGTATTTAACGAAAGTTTTCTTGGTGCTTGTCAGTGCTTCCCGACAGCATTTCATAAATTTTAAACAATACTTTTCCCAACACCTTTTGGAAACATTTTCAGCCTAAGAATAATTTTTACCAATGTTAAAATTGTAAATGTGTAGCAAAATAAGACTGCTGGTGCTACTGCAGCTGAAAATAGAATTGCAAGAAATGGTAACGACGATGTAAACTCTCCTCATCAAGTTTTCTGTGTTCTGTGCGTTTGAACTGTCTCATTATATGAACTATGTAAATAACTTAGTTTTTACTACGCAACTATCTTCATCCTCAAATGTAAAGAAATTCAAATTTCTTGTACCAAACTAAGAATTAACTAATGAAATTTCAGTACTAATGTCCGTAGACTTTTTACATATTTCCATGGTCAATCTCGAAATATATAGAAAGATCCAATTTGGACTTTTTGATATCAATAAGACAAGGTTTACCTCAAAAATAATGCCATAACAACATGAAAATTGAATGCATTCATTCAACAGTTTGATTTGACTTGATATACATAAATATTCTAGACCAGAAAGTTTCTAATCTAATTTGAGGAGCATTTTTCATTTTTAAATTTTTTAATGTTAAGATTTAGAAGTTCAGTGAAATGGTTTAATCCTACCGAAGCATTAAGTGTGCGTTGGACTATAGAGCAAGTTCCAGAATCGATGTCTCAAATCAGCCTTGTTCTTACTTCAAATAATTTGAGTCCTTATCTGAAACTTTTGTATAATATTGACAATGATTTCAAAGTTTTCATCATCCTATATTCAATAAATATAAGACTACCGCCCGGAAATTGTTTCCTACCTATTGAGCCCTATTTAAAATTACACAACAACAATAATAAGTTCTCCTTCTGGATGTGCCCTGTAAATAAAATATTAAAAAATACTCATTAATTCAAATTTAACATTAAATACAACTAGTAGTTTTTAAATGTAGTTGTTCGTCAGTTATTATTATAACTCTTTCTTTTTAAATTGTATCTTTAATTAAGGTAGCGGAAAAGAAATATGAATTGCTCATAACAATGCAATAAATTTTTATAAAATTATTTCAACGAAAACGTAAGTTTATGAGTAAAATTCATCATTTATGCCAATGAAAATTAACATAAAATAAACCGTAGCTTCACGGTAAAGTTACTGTAAAACAACACCCGTAGCTTCGGCTGCTTGCAGGAGATGCAATAATCTCCTCATTCATATTAGGCAAGGAGACAGTTAGATCTCATTCATTGCTCATTACATTGATGACAAATTACTATTGAGTTATTTTAAATGTATAATGTAAATCATCAAAGAAAACATCGGAAAACTTTGACCAAAATTCTGATTATAATTGCATCAATTTTCAGCGTTTTACCACTAACTTTTCTGTACACAATACTACTGCTGCTGCTGCTTTAGACGAGTCGAACAAGGAGCAGTTTAAGCCGAATTATTCAGAATGTAGTAGGTCTTTCTCCTTAAATAGAAAACTGTGAACTGCACGTTAAAAGCCTTGCAAATTCTTGGGTGTTGGAGAATTTTACGTTGATTCTGGCGAAGTGTTTAACTTCTGCAGCAGATGTTGTGGGCAGCAGGGTGCAGGGTTCTCAGGTCTTTCTCTAACTAGCTTTTCAAATTTGGTCACTTTTCATCCAAAATCCGGCCAAAAATACCGAATAACATCTAGGAAATTTGAAAGGATAAATTACGCACGCACCAAATGCCGAAGATCCTAATAGTTGAATTTTAATGCTGAGAGTCCTTATTGCTGAATTTTGCTCACAAAAGCAACGAATTGGAGAATTATTGCCAATAAAGTGGCCAAATCGGTAATCCTGGTTGAAATTTAGCATTTTATACATTGGCTACTTAGAAGCTGGTGAATGCGTAAGATGAACTCGGCATTCATTCATAACAATTATGGTTAAATAATTTGATTTCCCCATGCGGACCACACGTCTGAGCAAAATCAGAAATAAGATTAAGCTTGCAATAATTTCCTGTGTTATGAGCGAGATCATCAAACATTAAATTTAAAAAGGCAACTATTTTTCAATGAGGGGTTGTGAAAACTCATTTGAATTGTGTTACAATTTTCTTTTTGGTTCAGCTTAATTTTTAGAAACAACAAACCATTGAATTTAAATTTCAATGAATGTTGTTTGTTTTTTAAATTTGTTCATCATTTTTACCCCCGCTTAACAAAATAAGGTCTTAAAAACTAAATATGTCTCCCACTGGATCAGAAATACGAACATTTTTCAGCGTTGGATTAAAACTCTTTAAAGCTAGATGAGGTTTTTGTTTTTGATGCACGTAGATCATCCCAGTCTAACACGAATATTGTTCGCTGTGTTAGTTTTTGTGTCGAAAATACGTTGAATTTTTTGCCTTCTGAAAATGTGCTTAAATTGGTGAGTTTTTTACGTGGGCTGTGAAACTTTAAGGAAGATTTTTTACTGCCGGGTTAGTCCCTGATGTTTATTCTCCCTCTGTTTGTCATGACGCTCCTATTCTCCCCATTTCCTTCAGCGTCTTTTAGGAAATTGTTTTCCGTTTATTTTGTGCTTGATTTTTTATTCACGTTTTTAATTTATCTCTTGATTACTTCCTTAGCGTTTGAGTTTAAGTTTTTCCATAGTTTAGCCTTTACTATAGAATCCTATTAGCTGTAGAAGCATTTTTTCATTGCCTACCTCGTCGCGTCAGTTATCTATTTTTATGAATTGCTCGTCTTTTCTGCTTTGAATTATCTGTTTGCACCAATTTCGGTTTGCACTCCATGTTTTACTTCCAAAACCTCATAATGCACGGCAGCTAGTGGCCATGGACTAAGCCTAAATGCACTCTTATGATTTTTTCCTTTTTGTGTTCTTCTCCACCTTCCGTCGTACCTTCACTTCATCCGCTCTGAAACTGACAACTTCACGTGACGTCACCGAACTGTTGACTGACGTGTACTGTCTTGCTGCAAGTACGTGACTGCACCTGACGACGCTCCTCGTCCCGACTACTCTCCTAAATCGCACGCACTGCACGACCGTGAAAAAATGAGTATGCACGTCTGATTTCCTGCACCTTACACGCTTCCCCTCTGGTAAGTCTCAATAATTTCTTGTCTCTGACTGGACTTCGCGAACGAGGGTGATCTTGATTTGATTTATGTCTTCCCACAACTTCACTGTTATTCTTGAACACTACTGACGTAATACGCAACTGTATCGTACTGGCACAAATATTTCGACCGTGAATTACTTTTTGATTTAAATGTATATCCCGCGTACAATATTAAATTATTCCCGACTTTGAACTATACAGAGGATAACACTGTCAAGGCACCAGTGCACCCAAACAAATTCAAGAGATCACTGCCTGAAAGATATGATGACCCCAAAACACACGAAGAAATCCTGCTAGACCCCGACTGGGCTTTAAAACTTCAGAGTCAGTCACAAACTGGCGCCGGTCTGAGTTCAACAATAAGTGACGAGGGTTCCGTGACCATCTTAGAAGCCGGAGATCTTGCACGGCAGCAAACAGTAGGCACCACTATTAAGCCTGCAAGCTCTAGTTCATTGTCGTCAGTTCCATCAGAGTCCAATGAAGAAACCACTTCTGTCCCAACACCGGAACCGAGTACACCTAGCATCATCCTTGGAGATGACGACAGTGGTGCGAGGGATAGTGTGGTTGATGCTCCAAAAAGTTCAAATGGAGCAGCGTCCGCGATTGAAACTGAGCAAAACCCACCTGATATCACATCCACAGCTTCACCCATTTCTTCTTCTCCATCCACACCTGAACCAACCACAACACAGGCGTCTGTTCCGAACCCTGACTCTGTCCCTTCAGAATCGACTAACTCATTTCCCGCTCTAAATAGCTCCACGTCTCCCGTTGTAGCCGGTACCCTCAGAAATGACAACTCTGACGAAACAGGGGACACCTCTTCATCTAATTCTCCTTGCTCCATGCCCACAGAAAACATCATCGCGGCGTCTGGTATCTGCCTCACCAAGGGATGCGTGTCTTCAGGTGGGTTGGGTCAGAGATCATCATTCAAATCTTACGATGGATCTTACTGAATGTATTTGAACTGTTATTGAGTAGCTCATGAAACTATCACTGCATTTTTATATACAAATATTCCCAGGGTATTGCTTTGGTTGAGTGATGAAGTATTTAACGGAATTGCTATTCGAAATTGCGCAGTTGAAACCTAGAGCCATCCCAGGTATATCCTTTTCCATCTTTCTATCAAAGGTCACTGTTTGTCAATATGTATATAAATCGTAGGAATGATGTGCGAGCAGCAGTTTAATTTCCAAAAATTAACGCTCTTCGTAGGCAAGTTGGTGAAGTATATCAGATTTCATTAATGCAAATTCAGACCCTAGCTAACGATTCATACAATACATGTACGTTGCAATTTAATTTAATTTTGGGGCAACTACATTGAGTTACATAATCCCATTTGGTTTAAAGCGAACTTACTCCTACGGAGCAAATCTAACAGAGACGTTCCATATAGCAGTGAGTTCAAGAATTGTCATTAGCACTATCATGCCGTCGCTGGTTTTGGTGCCGCATTTAGAGAAACTATGCAAATGCACTCGATTGTTATTTTATCGACTGATCATCCTGGAACGATCATTTTTGCGTAATTACAAAATGCGTGTGCGGATTTCAGGGCCAATATTGCGGATGCGATCAATTGCAGCGCATTATTAGTGCCATGAGAACCGCATCGCAATTATTCCGCTAGAAATGTCCCACTCGTACTTTTGCACGTCCACCTTCTGGGTGGTGGCGCGATTATGCATCACCGGACAACTCAATCAAAGTTGAATTACTTCCAAGCAAAATCCCACGATGTTCTCACGCTTCACGGACAGCATGTTCTATTGAAAGCGATGAAGTGTCCTCCAACTAAAATGATTATCACATGAAAATAACAGTTTTCTCATCCCTTTAAGCATGAAATCGTTTTTTTGTTTCATTTACCATCATGTTATTTGACTTTTGCAACATTAAATGTAAGAATGAACGGCATATAAGTAGTAAAAAATTTCTTTGTCAGTACATCATGCTGTGTAAATTTTCAGATATACTCATTACTGGTGTATTGAATTTAGGAATGAAAGGTAATTTCCTGGGATCGTACACTGGAAGAATAAATGCCTTCCTGTACTCGTAGATTCCCCCTCGGGAACAGCTTTATGCAGAAATTCAGAGTGGAAGTCCGAGAAGCGCCGAAATTTGGAGGCTTTCCTATCACTGATTGGGTCTCTAGAGAAATATAACTTCCTTGGCTTCCTTTGCCTGCGCTGCACCGTAATGACCTGGCCTTGTTCCGAGCTCCTTTGCATAGCGTTCACAAGAAAGCAAACAAAAAACGATCGCCATTCAAGGTCTTTCTTCCCTTGGTAACTGCTTGCAACTGTCGTGATTCTCTACTTTAGCCGCTGCTGTCTGGGGCAATTCAAATGATTTTGGGGCTTGTCCTTGTTCCTAGCAATCGAGATCAGGCACACATCCTCCTCTCGCCATGATAACTTCCCCACATTCCTCGCCAAATTGTCGGCTGTAATTTTGTTACAATTGATAAATTATTTTAAATGATCCAACTCCAGCGTCATCCCGAATTGGAATGAATTTGTTGTTATACAAAGGTTTTTGAATTCAGTGCACGAGAGTTTTCTCTCGGATAAAGCCTAGCAAGTTTTCGATGCAAAACTATTGATACTACCACTAATGATACCGAATTACATGCCTCAACGCTTGACAAATTTTTGTCAACTATTTTCTCTGTAAAATTACCCTAAAGAATAAATACCACTGTGCGCCGAGATTTTATTCGATTCGGATGGGCTAATGCGAATTTATTAGAGGCATTGAAGGCGATGCTGCCGCTCGACGCTAACATTTATTGCAGGTACTTCAGCGCATTAAGTTACCGCTCAAAATTCTTATTTATCGCTGCTTCGAGCATTCTGAGTCACCGCTTAGCCTGCGTTCTATGCTAATCGCATTCATTTGGGCCACAAGTTGCGACCTTTCTATAGCCCTCCTGTTGTTCTTTTCGAGGTTGGGAAGACGAGCGTGTTCCGTTCTCACGAGGATTGCCGTCGCCGCGTAGTTGCCGATAAGAAGTTCGTATTAGGATCCCAGAAGTTGGCATTAGGACCTTATCGTCTCATCCGGCACTGCGGAAGCGCCATGTTAACGGCACCACCAGCCTGTGTCTCCTGTCCAGATGACCTCCTTCATTTCTCAGAAATGAACTCGACAGACTATTGCGGCTTGCATAAAAAATCCTCTTCATATCGGTTATCAAATTCTCGATTACGCACTCAACGCTTCAATGGGCTCATTAGTTCCGAGCGTCTCAATTTTTAACTCTTCTCTATTCTAACGGATTTCGTATTGGATTTGGTAGACAGAATTTTTTAGATGTGATCATTAATTCTAGGAATAATAACGACGTAATATGTATATGTAGTTTTTGCAAGACTCCCTTTTTCTATTATATGCCAGATGTGGACAGTACCTTCGGTCGTGTAATTGTTTCTATTCCATAATGCACTTGTTTTTCTTTCTGCATAAAAACTGCGTAGAATAGATACTGAATAATTTTACCTTTTGTTCATTTTTCCAAACAATGGCTGCTTCTTATTTCTCACCAATAGAAACATAATTCAGCTACCACCATAAAAGGAAGCGCAGTTCGTTAACTCGCTACCGCGCGTTTGCTTGAACTTGGTACCGATGAACTGAATTTGTTTCTGATTTTTTCTACCGACGTTCGTTTTTTGGCAATGCAAAAACAAAGTTTTATCCTGCACTGCCTAATGGTTCTCCGAGTTACATGGCAGCCCAAGAGAAAATAATCCTTGAAGAGCCGAGATCAACCTGGACAAACACCGAATAGTTTTATTTTTTAGTCGCTCCGTCGACCAAGTTCGAAATACTAGACTTTTGCTTTCTTTGTATCGATGCGTGCTTCAGCTGTCGTTTCCTGTGAGCTCCAAGCGAAACTTTAATGCAGCGTTGTGTTCATACCAGTTTTGTACAATGTCGTAGTGTTAAAATTACATCATTTAGTGTCGTAGTTTTACACCCATTCCGCATTGTTTCGTAGATCAACATCCAGTTCGTTCACAAGGATGGTTCTACGCCCAAATCTTACGCAGTTGTCGTTAGCTACCTCTTTGTGTTGGGTATCCGTGGAAACGGAAATGAAACGTTAAAAGTCAAGGTTTCTTTATAAATTTATTTCTTGCAAAAATAAGTCATATGGAAAAGAACATCGAAGTGGCGAGCTATCCTATGGCTTTGTACGCGTTGTACGAAAAACTATTTTAACCAAAGCAATAGGATATAAAGCATCACTTGTGCTCATGAGGTCACTCTATCGAGACATAGTAATTACGATGCCCATATTCATCTACTTTATTCTCGTATTTCTGAATAATGTGACCTTTGGCTATTATGAAAGGAGTTTGGTTGCAGAGCGAAAGTTTTGAGTTCAGTCGCTTGGCGAACGTTGCATTCACGAACTTTTTCAGGAGTTTACCATTCAGAAGGTGTGATCGATAAATTATCCAAATTCGGTCAGATTTGATAAATTGATTTAACTCCCACCGTAATATGAAACTGGTCATTATTCTCTCAACCCTCAGTAAGAACAGATCCCACTAATACCGAACTTTCTGTCAATTAACGTCACCATTGCGGTACAACTAGCAGCGTAAGCTCTTCTAAATCAACTTAGTTTGCGCTACGTATTGCTTAGCTAAGCATACTCAACGAAAACTTGTGCTACTAGCTGTATCGCTTGGATGACATAAATTCGTAGAAAATCAGGCCCCACTATCTGGTTAAAGCCATCCAGACAAATTTCAAGTAAAAAGTTCAGCAATCCTTGTGAGACATATGATATAGGCTTATATGGATTGTAGGAAGGCAGATTAGACATGTGATTTGACTTAGTATCTTCATTTGACGATACGCTTTTCCACTTTCAGCGTCTGAACTAATTGATAACATGGATGACTCGGTGCAACCGTGCGACGATTTCTTCGAGTACGCTTGCGGTAACTACCTTAAAGCCCAAAATATCCCGGACGAGAAGAGCTCGATATCTCAGTTCAGCGCTGTGTCCGACACCCTGCAAGAGAAGCTCCGCACCTTGGTGGAAAGTAAAGAACCTCAACAGGACACGGGCAGCAGCTTGATGGTGAAGCAGCTCTACAAGTCCTGCATGGATACGGGTGAGGGGATGACATAATAGGTTAGCAGCTGCAAAAAGGCATGAATAAATTATTTATTCGTTCGTCTCCGACGCTAAGTTGTGAGTTTGCCTCAACCATTGGTTTTCTGCAAGTTTTTCAATAATTTAGTGGTCTTCACGACTATAAATAATACTTAATTTTAGCTATCACACTCAACATGAGCGTGCAGGAAGTTTTTAAAATCCATCGCTGTGATTTCAATTGAATGTACAGCTTTGCTAAATTGCCTGATCGGTTTCATTAATGGTATCTCTTTACAAAATTTTCCTTGTCCAAACTTCACTGTAAATGAGGAAATTTGCCTGGAAGGCCATGGTATCCCGATTATTATAATTCACCATGATACGTATGCATTGTTAGCTCACGGTTTTAATTTCTCATTTTTCTTCGCACTTGTCTGAGTTGAGACGACAATCTAGTATTTATGAGGCGTTTATTAGAAGAAAGAATAATATTAGTTTCTGTTGTATGACTTTCTGTGCTTGCGGGCCCTACAAAACGCCGTTTACAAGCTTTACAACGGAACGGATTGAACAGTTTTGCCGTAATTTGTAAATTACTTTTCGGAATATTGAAAAATTAAAATGTCCTCCCTTATGTACATAGATATTCTTCATTCCCTGTGCTCGTTGCAGAAATTCTTCATTCCCTGTGCCCGTTGCAGAAATTCTTCATTCCCTGTGCCCGTTGCAGAAATTCTTCATTCCCTGTGCCCGTTGAAGATATTTTCAAATCGCTGTGCCGTTGCAGACAGCATCGCCAAGCAAGGCCTGCAGCCCCTGAAGGACATACTGCGCCAGATGGGCGGCTGGCCGGCGGTGGAAGGCCCCGACTGGCAGCCCGATAGGTTCGACTGGGTCCAGAATATTTACATCAACAGGCGGCTCGGCTATTCCGTTGACCTTCTCTTCGATTTCTCCATAACCACCAACATCAAGAATTCGTCTTGGAGAATCATAGATGTGAGTATATTAAAGACAAAATTGGAAATATTTTTAACGATCTTTCGATATTTCACCCTACAAGGCAAACCCTGCGTCAAACTCGTACCCAAGAAACAAGAATCAGAGAGAAATCATCCTAAGGTTTTGTTGTAGAGTTGGGTGTGAACGATGGAAAAGAGTTTGACTTGGATCATGTGAAATTAATAAAGTAATAGTGAGAAACCTCATATATTAGCTTCAGGGCCTCTTATCTAGCAGAAATCGTCGCTAGACACGACGGCGCTAAGCTCCTTTTGAACAATGAAGCCTGAGTTGCTTTTTAGCACGTTTACTGCGTCGGGTTCAACTGAAGTTTAACATTCAACTCAAATTTGAGTTAATTTTAGAGATCAATTTTGAAAATAACGAACTTCTAGCGGATCGTGCCTTCGTTTAGATTTCATTGAGTATTTATTTAAATTGAGTTTGTGACTGCTGGTCGGTCAGCAGCATTACGAAAATTCCGTCAGTGACCACCAGTGAGTCCTTTGCAGGAAACGTGTTGAAGCACGTGGTTCCTAGGAACTTCGCAATAGCGGAATTTTGTCTAGGTGAGCTTTGTATTGTTAAATTGCACTGAATTTAAGTTTTTGGTGTAGGAAAAGAAACTGTTTTCATCTACTTGTTCTTCTGTATATGAAGGCCAACTCATCGTACAGTTGAGTTTACTTGCACTTCCTTGTAATTAGTTTTAATCATATTTTTTCGGTGTCAAGATGTGCTACTGTCACGCTATCAATCTCTGAACTTTCTCAAAGGCGAAGCTTCATGTTATAGTCTTTAATTACGTTATTGATGGAATATTAGATGGTAATGCTCGTCACATTTTCATGGGTCCTTGGTTATTGTAAATTAATTCGCGCGTCTAAAGATCGTGTGAATGAGAGATTAAACATACACCTTATGTTGCTAGTGATTAGAAATACATTTCTCTGAGGCTTCAACAGATCTGCATTGTTGCACCCAATGAACACGAGAAATATATATCTGGGACATGCTAGAACGTAGCATCCACATTGTTGAGTCTGTACTTTCATTACACAAAATCAATATCTCAAACATACCTGGAAGTAACATTTACATTATTGCATTCATGCTAATTCTGTATGAGAATAAATTGGAGACATGCTAAGACAAAACCTCTTTGCAACACAGCACCATGCAAAACATATGTCATGTAGTGGCTACATTCACGACAATCTAGGACGCAACGTCTACTTCGATGTGTGCACTTCTTATAAAGCGCTTCTTATAAACCACTTTTTATAGAGCACTTCACATAAAGCACTTCATACAAAGCAGTTCATATAAAGCACTTCATATAAAGCACTTCATACAAAGCACTTCACATAAAGCGCTTCATGCAAAGCACTTCACATAAAGCACTTCATACAAAGCACTTCAAACAAAGCACTTCACATTAAGCACTTCACATTAAGCACTTCATATAAAGCACTTCACATAAAGCAGTTCATATAAAGCAGTTCATATAAAGCACTTCACATAAAGCACTTCATATAAAGCACTTCCTATAAAGCACTTCTTATCAATTTTTTGGGTGCAGATCGACCAGTCGAGCTTTGGTAAATGTCACGCAACCGATACATCCAAGACACGTTAGGACTCGACGTCTACTTCGTTGTGAGCACTTCTTATAAAGCATTTCTCAAATATTCTCTGGACGCAGATCGACCAGCCAAGCCTGGGGATGCCGTCCCGCGAGTACCTGCTACGTGGCCTCAACGACAGCGACGTGCAGGCGTACCTGGAGTACCAGGTCTCCCTCGCCACCCTCCTCGGCGCCGACCGCGCCTATGCTCAGCAGCAGCTCAAGGAGAGCCTCGAGTTTGAGATCAAACTCGCCAATGTGAGCCTCCTGGGGGGTGTGGTGTGGTGTGGTGTGGTGTGGTGGAGTTGTGGTGTTGTGGTGTGGGTGTGGTGTGGTATGGTGTGGGTGTGGTACGGTGCGGGTGTGGTGTGGGGTGGTGTGGTGGGGTTGTGGTGTGGTATGGTGTGGGTGCGGTGTGGTGNGGTGGGGTTGTGGTGTGGTGTGGTGTGGTGTGGATGTGGTGTGGGTGTGGTGTGGGTGTGGTGTGGTGTGGTGTGGTGTGGTGTGGTCTCACTGTCTTATGACTGGCAGTGTGGTGTGGTGTGGCCTCGCTTTTTATGATTGCCAGAGTAATGTGGTGTGACTGGTATGGTGAGACCGGTAGTGAGGTGTACTGTAACTAGAAATGTGATGCGCTGTAGCTCAAATGTGATGTGGCTTCGATGTGTTATGACTGGGAGTAAGATTCCCATTGCGAATCCCATATTTTGAAAACGCCTTCTTTTGGGATATATTTTAGGAAATATCTTTTCAAGGGCGTGTTTTTCGATACACTTTTTCAGAATCCCTTTTTGAGAATTCACTTTTACAAAAAAAAAATTTTTGTGCTAATCAACTCTGTTGGATTGATTAGCAGGATTAGCACGTCTTTTCTTGAGAGCTAATTTACATTTAGTCTCTCTTCTCGATATACGCTTTATTTTAGTTTAATTTAAGTTTAGTGAGATTGCATTTTTTCTTAAGGCTCTTAATAGTTTATTTCAAAATAGCTCACGTAAAATGTTCACAAGCTATAGCTAGTTAAAGCTCGTGTTAAAAAAACGCATCTGGCAGCAGGCAATTTTTACACAACATCTATCACGCATACAATACCAAGGTACATGGCAAAGGAGTTCACGCAATAAATTAGAGAGAAGATGTTGTGAGCTGGGAAATGTTTCTTATAATATTATAATAATTGTTGTAATAACGTTGGGTTTTTGCAGTTCTCGCTGCCGAAGGAGGAGCGCCGTAACGCTACCAAGCTCTACAACAAGATGACCGTCTCCGAGCTGCAGAGACGAGTGCCCAATATTCCCTGGCTGACCTACATCAACACCATCCTGTCTCCCTTCACTGTCGTAAGTTGGCCGCTATACCATCCTCCCTCTCCTAGTTCACCGTCTTAAGCTGACATCATAAACACCTGCCTCATCCCGTCCATTGTCGTAAATTGACTACAATACTATCCTTACTCTCTCATAGTCGTAAGTTGACCACATCACACCATCTTTCTTCACGATAGATAAATATACATGTTTCTATTAGAGCTAAATACGAGTATTTACTAAATTTTTCTTTCAGGTCACTGAACGGGAAGAAGTAATCGTGAACGTGCCTTCGTACATCGAGAACCTAGGAAAGCTTCTGCAGACAACGCCTAAGCAGTGAGATGTGTTCTAATATTCTCTGTCACCTCTTCCATCCTTCGTCCAAATAGGGCTGTCTATCTCATGAAAAGAAACATTAGTTTTGTCCCTGATATTTATAACACAATAACTGAGTTGTCAAACGACTTTCCTGAAGCCGCAATTGATAAGATGTACTTCAGGAATTACTGTGTTTTTCAGAAATTGCCTCACAAAATAAAATTTCAACAGTAAACAGGTGAAGTAGCCGATGATAGCGAGGCTTTGAGTTTTTTTAGAACGATGAAGGGTCAAAATCCACCCATCCATTACCCTTACAAAAAGCCGCGGGTATAGAGCAGTATTTTACTCCAGACACAATTATATGTCAAAGCCATCCGAAGAGACACTAGCCTATTTACTAATTTATTGATGTCAGTGTTACTAACCACTTCCAAATTTTCCCTTTCAATTTCAAAATTTTAACTTTTTCATTGCTTTTGAAAACGTTACGAAAGGTTTGTTCATAAAACAACCTAGTTAAAATATTTCTCGCTGAACAGCGCTTGGGCGCAAGTTTCTCACTACAAATTCTCTCTAATGAGCTTCTAAGAGGTCGATGAGTAACCTCAAATTTTGTCACTTGAGCTTTGATGCCTCATCAGTTTCAAATGCATCATGGAAATCTGTAACTCTTGATCAGTTAATTAACCTCTTTGATTCTAACTTACTATGAAATTCCTTAGTTTTAAGAGACCCATGCGTACAACATAAACTCTTAATAAGTACAGCGCTCTCAGAGCGTTTGAGGAGTCCCGCGCTCTTCAGTCCCTATAGAAGAGTCTCTTACTCCTTAAGCTCTCGATGATCTCTCTACGAGTCTTGCAATCTTAGAGACCTTAAGACCTGCGTTCCCTCTTCTCTTAACGAGTCCTGCACTTCACAGCTTTTGATGAGTTCCATATTTCCAAAGCCCATTAACTGAACTCGCACTCGCAGACCTCTTGACAAGTGCCTCTTGACGAGTCCAAGAACTCTTGCTGACCAAGTATACCTCGAGCAGGGTGGTGGCTAATTACATGATATGGCGGATCTCAGCGGCGTCCATCAGCTACTTATCGGAGGATGCTCGCGACCTGCAGCTCGTCTACTCCAAGAAGATCACAGGCACCGGCAAGAGGAAGCCCAGGTGGAAGGAGTGCATGGGAGCTGTGTCGGGCAGGTGAGGCCGAGCTACGTGATGTGTTAGATGGACGTTATGAGCACTGTCGCTTAGTCCTTAGCAGCACTCGCCTTTCGTTTGAAATGGAGAGAGACTCCGCTGTTCGAGACTTTTTATAAAGGTGTGAAAAGAAACACAGCCATAATTTCCCTCTCGAGCCAGTAGTATGAAATCACTCAACTGAGAGGGACATTGCACCTGGACATAAATTACAAGTCTTCTGTGATATCAATGTGCTACGCGAAATGCAACATTTGATTAGGAGAAAATTCTTAAATTCAATTCCTTAAATTCGTCGTCTTCGTTCAAAATTCTCAAGCTCATCTTTTGGAGAATAAATGTAGAATGAAATGGTCACCGGCTACTGGTGCACCCTTTGATTTGAACAAATTTCAATTTTTCTCTTTTCGTATTGTCTCCATTTTCTGTGCCCAACTAACTCTGGAATTATAACGTAAAATTCATAGCTTCAAAGTAGCCTTATACATTCAAATATTAATGTTCAGCTGAAGCCACTGTACTCTATTCTGAGAAATCATCATAACACTGCGCATGCATGACTTTTCGGCTGCTCGGTTTTAGCGAAGTCTTCTCCCGCAGCCTTTCGTACGCGGTTGGAAAGCTCTATGCTGAGAAGTTCTTCAAGAAAGACGCCAAAGAAGCAGCCGATGAAATGGTTTCCTACATCAGGACAGAATTCGACAAAATTTTGCGCACAGTTGACTGGATGGACGACAAGACGAGAATTCGCGCCATCAACAAGTCCATGGCCATCACCCCACACATCGCTTACCCTGAAGAGCTTCTCGATGAGACCAAGTTGGCAGAACTGTACAAAGAGGTGAGCGGGTGATGTTGCAAGTGACTTAGTCTTAGTTGGTTTCTCATTAATTTCGATACACTCAGAACTGCACAAAGAGATGAGCGAATGGCGTAACGAGTTACTTAGTTGGTCACAATTTGGTTTTAAATCAAATTTGTGTGTAGATTATTCGTTCCTTGCCGTCTCTTCCTGCGGAAGGCAATTAAGATCCATCATGAGAAGGTCAGTAAATTAGTGTTAACAATTTGAAACAATGACCCCTCAGAGGGATACAACTATTGTATCTATGGGAATTAGCTCTCCCAGGGGTGACTATGTGAGGGCCCAAGCTAAAGGTTAGGTAGGCTTTCTTTTTGTTAAAATAGAATAGGTTTTTGTTTTGTTACGGACGATCTATTTTTCGGTTCACTGCTGTCCTGTTTTTCGGCTCCCACTACTTTCTTCTTCGACTTTTTCTTGTTTCATGAACTTCTTTCTTAGCTTACTGTTTCTTTGTACCTTGTGCATAGATTCCGCATTCCCTCAACTCCATACTAAATGGTGCCTTCATCCTTCCTCTCTTGGAACATCTTTGCCGTGGTTAAATGAAGCTAAAACTTTCTTATATAATAATAATAATAATTTGAAACAATGATCCATGTTTTAAATGGTAATGGGGATATTCGGTGTTCATTAACACGAATGTCACTCAATCTGACTCGAGTGAAGAGGGAGATGAGAAAAAGTTTGGCATATGGTTTCAAGTAGAGTATTACATGATATGATCTCTGAGTAATTCATAAGTTTGTATGATGTCTGTTTTTCAAGCTTATCAACTATGGCAACTATGATTATCATTTATTGTCTATAGTGAGCATATGATATTGATAAATTTAAATTATTGTAGCTCAAGGCGGAAAATGAAATAATTCAAACTAGTGAACTTTGTGTAATTCAAGAGCGCTGATAATTTTTTATCTCCTCTACAGTTGGTGATATCCGACGGAGAACTCCTATCTAACATGCGCAACTTGACCATCTTCGGCACGAACTACTCCTTCAAGCGCCTTAGGGAGAAGGTCGACAAGAATGACTGGAAGAAGCATGGCGCTGCCGCTGTCGTTAACGCTTTCTACAGTCCACTCGAGAACTCCATACGTAAGAACAAAAAATGTGTTCCCCAGAATTAATTTTCCATACACATTCTGCTCATTAGTTGTAGCACCTACTTATTGACATTGATCTCCTATTGCATATGTTTAAAGTAACAGTAAATAACTAGGTTCATAGCGTGAAGTTGAGGAATAATTTCAAATTCATTTTCATTAATGTAACATTGCATAAGCAAAATACTTTTTTATTTTTCCTCTAATATCCGATTCACCGATTTTTCCTCTAATATCTTGAATCACATCCAGTTGCAGTGCAAGCAAAACGATTTTCAGTAATACGTATCGTTCTATATAGTTGTGATCAAAATTGACAGACCTGATCGTGTTCCATACTTCCATGTTGGGTTAACTATTGTGTATTAGTTGAGACTACGCACTTTTAGTTAAGACGCATGACTACAAATGATAATACTGTGAGAGGATGTCATTGGAGAGCCAGGGCTATTAACATGCATTTAAGTTCTCTGCTCCGTGACCTGCTGAAAAATTATTTGCGTTGATCTCATGACTTATTTTATTGGTTCTATTAACAAGAAATGTGTTGAATAAACGTGGAACTAATGTGGAAATCATCACGCTCTTGGATATTGAAAAGAAAGTTGTGTAAATACAACAATTAAGCGATTCGGCTAAGCCCTCACTTATTCCAGACTTAATTTTTCGTTATCATATTGTACTATTTTTCTACATCCAGAATTCCCTGCTGGTATCCTGCAAGGCACATTCTTCAACGCCGACCGCCCTAAGTACCTCAACTACGGCGCCATCGGTTTTGTCATCGGACATGAGATCACGCACGGCTTCGACGACATGGTTCGTTCATTTAGTCTCTGAACTTTGGAACAGGAAAAATAATGTGCGCAGATCCTCATTCCGTATAAGTGAACCCTACCGCCGCTAAAATTGTCTGTTCCTATCGGCCAAACTTGAATTCTGAGTTAATTGGCATTTTCGAGACTCTCCGGAAATTTTGCCATCTGGCATTCAAATGGTTGTTGACTTGACATTCTGTATCTCTGTGTTTATTAAAAGTATTTTGAGTTACAATCTATTCCTCATTTTGTGAATACGAATGCTGGTATCCTCTTGTTTACTAGCTTGTATCCCAAGTATTGGCCGTGGTATTTATGAACATCATCCAACTAAAGTCAGTAATGGTGCAACCAAGAACGTCATAGTCTGGTGTTCATTACCTAAACTTGATTAGATGATACTTGTACCATAAAATTGAAAATATGACATGCATTTGGAAAAATAATTTTGTGCATGTGATGTCAATAGTAGTATGATAGCTGCTTATGAAACTAAGAATATTTTTTTCTCCTTAGGGCCGACAGTTTGACTACAAAGGTGACCTGAAAGAATGGTGGGAACCCGAGACCAGGGCGAAGTTCCTGGAAAAGTCCAAGTGCATCATTCACCAGTACGGCAACTTCACCGCTCCTGAAGTGGGACTCAAGGTGAGCCTGGTCTTGCCCATAGCTTTCACTATACATGTGAATCTTTTTAAAATGTTTTGGTAGCACCCATAGCGCTCACTATACGAGTGTCTCTATTTTAGCAAATGAGCACTAAATCATATGAACTTCATTCTTCCTAATTCTGAAATGTAACTGATGTTTAGAAAGTGGACGGGACATTTGAATGAAAGAAATAAATTTAGAGAATTATATTATCTGCCTCATATTCAATTGATTACAAAATTATTTCGACTATAGGGATCTTTATTTTCATTGGTTAAAGCGACACTAGTGACGAGCTGTTGTCCTGCACTACAAAGATTCCTGAACACGCTTTCCCTATTTTCGTATTGACAGAAGTAAGTGCAAGAAGTTGCCCAAGAGCACGCGCACACATTTCTCTGTCAATGTCACCGATAGAAACAATGCTAACGTTCATCGTTAACGTTCAAAGAAAATCAAAGAAAAGCGCGGTTCTCACATAACTTTGCATTCCCATGCTGTAGTGTGCCTGTGGGCAAAGCAACAGTAAGAAGATCACAGGTGTCCATGCTTTATAGTGACTTTATTTCCACAGCTGAACGGAGTCAACACCCAAGGAGAAAACATCGCGGACAACGGAGGCATCAAAGAAGCGTACTACGCCTACCTTCAGTACGTCAGCGACTACGGAGAAGAATTGCCGCTTCCAGCCCTCGGCCTCTCCACCAGACAGCTCTTCTGGCTCTCTGCTGCAAATGTCTGGTGCGGAAAATACAGGCCCGAGACCCTCAAATTGCGAATTTTGACAGGGGCACACTCGCCAGCCCGTTTCAGGGTCAACGGACCTCTCAGTAATTTGCCCGAGTTTTCGCGAGACTGGAACTGCAAGTCTTCTTCAAAAATGAACCCACCTCATAAGTGTTCTGTGTGGTAGTCGGTCTTGCATCATCTTTTTGTTGTTTATCTTTCTTTATGTAGCTCTAAGTATGCTGAATGGATTGTGACCTGGTACGTGTGGATATACGGGGTTATTATGAAATTCATTATCCACAGAGAGATCAACTTGATAGATAACGAAAGATATTTTACTAGAACATTACTGTTGACGTCTCCACTCATAAAAGTACCAGACGGTCATTTGTCCACGTGATAAATTGCTTTCGAAACACTAACAAGAATTTTATTCTGTTTTATACCTAATATTAGAACCTGGCCTGCTTATGTATTATATTTTTTAAGTGGTCAAGTATGTCTATTAATTTGACTATTCAACGAAGAATATTCTTAATCTCTTATTTTATGCAGACCGATCGCATTAGTTTGCCCTAATTTTTAATTTGAAACTAGCCTCATGAAAAAAGACATGCCTCATTTATTTAAATTTATCGTCGTGTGTTTGAAGCTGTCTTCAAGCTTGATGAAACAATTTACTTTTCCCTAACTTTGAGCGTCGATGATAATAAGCACACATTTCACTTTTTTTTTAACATTACTTGCTCCTATAACTCTGTAGCTGTTTGCGCTCCCTGGGAGATAGCTTTCACTAGCTTCAAAAGAGAAGCTGCTCGCCAGGATATATTTTGATCTTATGTCTTTGTTCGCGGACGACCTGGCATTTCTTAGAGCAGACCAGAGCCCCTATAATTACATTCAATTATACTACTCACCATAACCTGTTGTGGGCTTATCTTTGCGTACAGAAAGACCATGATTAATTTGTTTCTTCATCTCCTATTTGAGAAAGAAGCTTACTGACTTTAGGTTAGCAGCCCACCTTGTTGAACACAACTTCTTCTGTACTTGTGTTCTTGTCAGTCATTTATTACTCCATCAAAGCGTCTTTTGGGGTATTTGCGTCTCGGTTCCTCAATGCAGTGATGACAATTGGCCTGCAACTGTTGCTCCTAAGAACTCATGCCTAAACAACAAATTTCAACACGAATTCAAGACTAATGTGCGTAATGCAGGAAAGTAACCTAGTAGGGTTCTCGCATTCGTCGCTGAATTCTAAGACTTCTTTCTTGTTTCAATACCTCTTCATTTTTCCGTATGAAGCCTGAGCGTACTTCAACTGAAAGTAACATAAAATGTGTAACAGTGTACAGAAATTCCTGAAAAAACTTACCATTTCTCATGATATTTGATGGTGAAAATGAACTGAAAATCGTTGTTCGGTCGAGACAACCTGCAAATTGTTACTAAGACAGTATAAAATAAAATAAAAATTTCAGGCTTATGATCTAGTTTCATGTATTCTACTTACAGTGATTAATAACTTATATCAACTGAAGTTCGGCTGTGTCTTATGTTTCTTTTTTGTTTTTAGGACCATTTGACGCTATAGATTTACCTCT
>JACJUY010000048.1:366446-411315 GCA_014220935.1 Platorchestia sp. MABIK
ACATTCACGGTCACATAGTTCTAATTTCGTATTTATTGGAGTTTTCCTTCCCTCACATTCTGAACAATTTAGCTCCGGTTACATGGAGCGTGCGTTCACGGTGAACGCACAAGGCGAGATTCATAATAGTTAATAGACAACATAATAGTTGTATCCCCCTGAGGGGTCCTTCAAATAGATTCGTACACCTTTCATTTCACCATGTGCTTTCATTTGCTTCATTCACGCGTAAGTCCTTTGAATTCAACCCTGAAATACGAGTATTATAAACGAATGGAAATGGCAATCGTGTTGTTCAAAGTGAACCGGTAAAAAGTGTACATTGAGCTTAACCTACGAGTATTTGCTTCTCGTGAGAGCATTCTGTAACAAACGGTAGAAATATTTGCCTGTTATAGGGCAGATTAATTCCTTCAGCGCGGAACTCAGACGTTCATTCTTCGTAATATTAATATCTGAATACCCCTTCGGTAGAAATAGAAATCCGAGCACAAAATGAATTAACTTTACAACAGAACATGAAGCACATGTGCTGCCACCAGCTGCATGAATGCTCCTTGCTCGAATTAAATTGGTAAATCTAGGCCTCACTCCATGACAGAAGGTTCGGCATATCAAAAATGCTCTCCTTACAGAGGGAATGTTTCATTAGTGCTGCCTGAGGCAGGCCTAATGTCTGAATATCGTGAGCTGAAAGCGTGATCTCGAGAGTGGTTTCATATGAAACATTGAAAAAATCAACTTCGTTTTCATCGGTTATTTCTTGCAATTGGTCTCATGTGTTCCGTTTCTAACCAGTGTAAATATCGCAGCAAATTCTCTCACTTTGTTAGTTTCTTAGTTCAAAAGCACGCACGCACCTGTGACAACTGCCTCCACTCGTTTCTTACAAATCATCGCAAAAAGATTGAGCCGCAACAAAGTTTCGAACTTGCCCACCAATCGCTCAAAGTGATCCCTGGCTAAAAAATAGCAACGTAAATAGAAAATTATTTATGCTTAGGATAAAATTTATACCATTACTCTAATGTCCTGTCAAGCATTAATGAAACAATTCCTATCAAGCATTCGTAAACAACGGAATCTTTGGAAAGTGTGCCCAGAAAATGCTTCTTCCTTCAAACCATTATCACAGTACGACAGTGTTGTGAGATTCCCGTTTATTGAAAATGAAAGCCTACACAAGACTCAAACAGAATATACGAGTAGAGCATCATTTCATAATAGAAATGTAATAATTTTAACAATTACCTCAGGCCTAGCTAGCTAGTTGAGACTTTCTATTAAAGAAAATTGAGCTCGAAATATATCTAAAATAAAACTATTGATTGCTAACTTAAGTAAACAATATTAGCAAAACAGTAAAACGACTACGATTCCGAACGTTCATGCACAGGAAACAGGAGAGGCTGATTTATTATTGATGCTATAATTGAGTAATATATAAACCACCCATGATCTGTTGAACCAGGTTGCTTGGGCAACTAATTTTGAGGTAATATTTTTCGTAAAATGGGCATTTGTAACATCTCATCCACAATACAGGGAATGAGAATTTTAAATTTGGACCTAAGCCTTTGATAAAAGTAAGATGTGAAATTTTACCTGCAGTTATTTCTTACAGCACAGCGTTGACGGTGACAAGTAATTAACCAACCACTCAAGGAACAAGGGTCTGATTTTAATAAGTATGCTAGATTGCACATGACCTGTTGTGTCAGGTCACTTAAACAGAGTCAGGCAAAAAACAAAGAGAATGCGCCCATGCTAAGGGAAAATAAAAAAGTAACATAAGGTGTAGAAAAACAACTTATGGTGCTATGCAATTCATTAACTGGAATATTTATGCGCTGGAATTGGTCGATAAAATTATGAAATCCGCGCAAGTTTGACTCGGAACATCGTCCTGGGCATGTCCCCGACAGCTGTTGTGATATGCGTGCGGTGATGAAGCGCCGTGCAATTTATAGGCGATGTGTTATAAACTAAAGTAACAAAAATGAGCGCGCGTTTTCGACGTTGAAGGTAATCAGTTCGATTCTCGGAACTATCAGCTCGGGAATTCTCACCAAGGATAAAAGGAAAAGAAATTCTCCGCTGAACCAAGTTGTTGACAATGGCTACCGACATTTACGAAAACAATAAAAGGTATTTAGAAGAATTCATTGGCTTAAAAGGTTTTAGCCTTTGACTGAGCTTCACTCTCATGAATTGCACCAGCGATCATCGCAATCTATGAAGGTTCCTGTCTGAAGTGGCCTGGGAGATTTTGCATTCATTTTTCAAAGGAAGAAAACGTTTCCGTGAATGCGCGTGAGTGTTTTCTACCCTTCGAACTTCTCACCGATCACGATCCCTGACAATCTATAATTCCAACATAAGCTAACAACATAGCATACATTTCGACGTTCACTCGGAATCCCGGACGGTACATTTAGAAGTCAAACACCGAAGATCTCGAGGCAACAATTAGTCGCGAAATCAGTATTTTACTGGATATTTTCAGAATGACCTTGGAAACACTGGAAACGACTTTATAGCTACGTTGATATTGGCGGTTGCAACTTGAATGATAAGATTTTTTAAAACCTCTCCAAACAAAATTGCATTCAATTTACTTCCAAGTTTCTCTTCCATCCTTTTTGGGTTCTTTTTCGTTAACCTTCAGAATTGCTGCATCGTTTTCGCGTCTCTTGTTTAACTAATTTTTGAGAAATATTCTTGAGGCAGTCGGCTTTGGTGAGAGATCGTTTTCACAACAAAGCTGGTGGGAAGTTTAAAGTTTGCTTTTTATTAGGACTAGGGAATTTTGCTTTGTGTTGTCACAAAACGCAGAATGCTCAATTTTCCCCTTTTATTACTGAAAGTAGGATACTGAATTTTGTCCTATTTTATTACTGAGAGCAAAGCATCGACAAAGACGATCATACAATTGCTTTGTTCCTGTCTTTTGCGAATTTGCCATCGTGCTGCGAAAAATGAGTCTTAAAAGTTCATAAGCATAATATCTCATCAACGAAGAGTTTTTTGAACTTTGTCCATAGGTGAAATAGTGCTTATATCAATATTTTCTATAAGTTGCCAAAGTTTGTATCAACAATTTTGCAACACCCTATATACATGTATAAATAATTACATCAATAAATAAACAAGAGAAATATACAGTAGATTATGCACACCAGAGCGACCCCCCTCAAATATACCTTCCCTCAAATCCCAAGCTATGCAACCATGCAGTTCCGTACCGCCGAGTTGGGCAGCTGCAACATTTTGTCTCAGAGGAGACAGGGCGCAGGTAATTTGCAGCGCGCG
The DNA here is from genome assembly GCA_014220935.1 of Platorchestia sp. MABIK. NCBI lineage: Eukaryota > Metazoa > Arthropoda > Malacostraca > Amphipoda > Talitridae > Platorchestia > Platorchestia sp. MABIK. The sequence goes on from JACJUY010000048.1 coordinate 369,759, forward strand.
GCACGATCTTATTCCATTTGCACGCCTCATTGGAGGCAGCTAAAATCTTCGCCAACAAACGGCAAACAAAAATAAAAGATCTTCTGTTGCAAGACGGTTTTAGCAATGCAAAAGGGAACAGTGTCAAGGAGACACAAGCTCCAGCGAATATAGGTAACAAGAAAAAATACATGTTGAAGACGCGTGATGTAGTAAAAACCACAGATGAGAGAACAATTTTTTGCTTAAATAACATTTCTTTAGTAGTCTCTCTTCAGAAAAATCAGCCTAAGGTATTTCAATGCCAATCACACTTCATGACACAATTCCATTCGAGGCAAGTGCAAAAATCTATGGCCAATTTAACAACAATTATTTTTTAGTTCAGCATCTCATGAAGAAAAACCGAATAGTTCCTCTGTTGATCAAAAACTACTCTGTGTTTTTGTTCGTCCAACAACTGTGGATTTTCTCAACTAAACCTAAATTTTAGCATAACATGCGTCCCACTTGTAGGAATAATTGAATTACTCGTATGGTTCGAATTTTTAAGGTTGCTTGGCTGAGCGGGTTGAGGTATCATGCCTTCCATACCCTCGGCCAGATCAAACTCCCACAGCCAAACCTCCACAGCCAGACCTCCACAGCCAGACCTCCACAGCCAGACCTCCACAGCCAGACCTCCACAGCCAGACCCCCACAGCCAGACCTCCACAGCCAGACCTCCACAGCCAGACCCCCACAGCCAGACCCCCACAGCCAGACCCCCACAGCCAGACCCCCACAGCCAGTTCCCCATATAGCATAGAAAGTAAAAATAATAAAACTAATTTTTAGCCACGAAACGAAAAGCTTTTAAAAGATGGGAACGGAAGTATAAGCGTTTTGGTAGAAACACACATCACTTAGATAAAACAATAGCACGCTTGTTCGAATGGCGCTATTTCTATGCGTCCTGATCTATCGTTTGTCATTCATATACTGTTGAAATATGTACTGTCGTTAACTACTTGCGCAAAGTTCAATGAGGAAAGTTTTCTTTTTTTATTGCACAAACACTCATTATTGTTATTAATGCCCTCAAAGTTTCAGCTCCGCAGCTTTTTCGTAAAGCGATCAACACATTCTGACTCCCTAGAAACGTTTATTAAGTAGTCCCGCGCGAATGCCAAAAAAAAAATCTTTCTGTTCGGCTACTGACCCACTTACTATAACAAACAAAAAAGTACACGTAATTATCGAATGAAAGAAAAAACGAAGCCCACGACAAACTCTCACAGATTGAAAATTAGAAAAGAAGGAAAAAATCCTTAACATTTATAAAAATAAACGTTCTGAGAAAAATCCCACCAGTAGCTGCAAGCAAAACAAACGAAAGACGATTTATGTGCACGAAGCAAACTCGCAGGCTATTTCGGCATGTTGGAAATACGTAAGGGAGAGGGATAAGACGTGTCATTAGGTACTCGTACGAAAACCCATCCTGACTGCGCTGTGTATAGCTACAGACCCCACTGCATAAAAAGTGATGTTTTGGAACAGTACGCTGACGAGGACAGACGCTGTCTCACCTCGAAATAGAACTGAAGAATTCTGCACATTCCTCAAGAAGCGCTACGTGCTCAGGGTACGCTCGATGACAGTCCCACACAGAGCACCGCACTGGAGCAGCCCAGCGAGGCTGCCGAGTACCTATCATATTGCACACAAAGACGGGTGCAGGCTTCCATATTCCTACTCGAGCGCGTGTCAGACGCCGTGACAGCTTCATTTTTGTCTGCTACAGATAGTTGCCGGTGAAGTATGAGGGAAGGCAGCAACATGAGAGCCAAGATATATTATTGAATGCAGCTCTCTCTCGCCCACACACGAGTCATCGCTCTCGCGACGCCCTCTTGCTTGCCAAAATAAAAAATGCGCTGCCGCTTACACGAGCCTCCTAAACATAGAAGGCGTCATCGATCCCGGCGCATTCAGGCCTAATAAATTTTGAGGGTGTCACCGTCTCACTGACGCTCACAGTTTCTCGCAAACGACGAGCCATTACAGCTCGGCTAAAGCACACTTGCCTCAGACAATCTTAACTCAATAACTACTTGACAAAATAAAAGCAACGCTTGTTACAGCAAATAGTTCACTACTAAAATAAAAAACTGCAAGATTTTGCACTCAGTGCGATCACTTTTCCTTATATAAAGGTCAGGGCGTAATAATAAAGCATCCCCTCTTTTGGAGCGGTTACACAATCTGAGCAGGTTCAAGACTTTTATAATTTAAAGCAAAGCTGGAAATGCTACTCGAGGAAATGTTCACTTGGTTTAAAAACGTTTTAGCCTTGTATTTTTTCCTCTGGATTTATCAGGTTTAGTTTTATATAAGATCCTTAAATATAGAATTGGGTATTTTAATAACTCAATTTCCTTCAGTTGGAATATTTTGTACATTCATTTTCAGAAAATCCCTTGCCGTCCACAATCTGCCTTCCATGACTGGATTCCCCCTCAGGAGCACTGCACCTGAGCCAATATTAACATGCTTCTTCAGTACGCAAAGGAACGCAGGCTGGACTGTGTCATTATTCTACAAACATCTTGCAAAACCAATGGCTTCGAAATGTTTCAAACTCTTGACGCTCGCACAAGAGAATATCGATTTCGAATAAAAAATGAGGTGTTGCAATCTATAGGTGAATTACGAGTAGTACCTACGTAAGACACATGGATTCACGATGCCAATACTCAACGTTGTGGCCCGACTAAGTTCGTACTTGAGATGGAGTGCCTTCTATACGTACACGTTTCTCTCGTTCAGTGGGATATGAGGTTTCGCTTCCGTACAAGCTTTAGCCGAAACTTAATTGAATCAAGCGTCGCACTTTTTCTAAATATGCAAGATGCTGAAGCAGAGCTTTTAAGTTTCAAAATTCATACTGTAGTATAAAAAATAGCATTCGTCGAATGAAAAATTCACTGGCCTACCACACAAATAACGAAAACGTAGATTGGATTAGATTAGATAAGTCACTTTAAGCCTCCCTAGCTGCAATAAAGGCGCTCCAAAGAGACGAAGGATGAAGGCACCATTTAGTATGGAGCTAAGGAAACACGGAGTTCAAGCACAAGGTAGGTTCCCACACAAAATACCCTACGAATAAAAACAGTAAGTTAAGAAGAAGGCGATGAAACTAGGTAAAGGTTGAAGAAGAAAGAGGTGCTGAAAAACAGGACAGCTGTGAAATAAACCGAAAAAGGACGGTCCTTAACAAAATAAAAAAGCATATGTCATAGCAGTATTTCAACAAAAAAGCCTACCTAACTCTCCCTTTCCCTCTAAGAGTGCCATTCTAATGGATACAATAGTTTTATCCCCGTCAGGGGACTTGCAATCCACGCAATAAAGCTACAAAAGTTAATAAATAAATTCTTAAAAAACTAAAAAAGTGAATGGCTTGACAAACAGAAGGACTCAACAGTTACTGTTGAGCGAGAAATATTTCTGATTTTTTGGCATACTGATATGCTTAAATCTACCCTCACATGTTGTTATTCACACTCTCACATTAATCTCCATATGCCCCCACATCTTCCCTCACGCAGATGAATCTTACTTCTCCAATACCAGTCGGCAAACCTCAGTACCGTAAGGTATAATGACACCACAGAAATCTTACCCACCTACCCTAAGCAATATTAAGTTCTTTAAGCGCTGTGCGTAATGCCCACATAAATTGTTCTCAATAGTTTGAGTTACGGGGTAATCAGTGAGACAGAAAGAGAAAACAACCACTATGCTAAGCCCTGCTTGACATTGCTTCATGATTGCAGAGAACAACACTACCACTAAGTCTTGTTCCAGCCAAGTAAGTAGCAACGCGTGCACGTCACACGAGGTGAGAATAGAGCTCCCTCTTGTGTTATCACTCGCGGTGTTTTGCAAAGTGATGCCTCGAACGAATGAGAATTGTCTTCTCTAATTCTTATTGAAGCAGCCGAGCCAGCTTTCAGAGAAGTGTTAGTGCTACGATCATCAGAGTCGGTACAAAATTGAGATTAGTCGAGTAGTATCATGGTACTAAACGAACAGCCAGCGTTTCTGCTTAAGTAATGTGAACTGTGTCCTGAGACTTGACACTTTCAGACCACTGCACTGATTTCTTTGGTAATTTCTGCATCTGCTGCTACACCACTGTCCCTAATTTTTAGTGCTTTGCGTAGTACGTGAAAAAATGTGTCTAAAATAAAAAATAACCTAGAAATCGTGGCCAAACTTCATGGTTAGCCGTTACAAATGTCTGCCTCTATGTATTTGAATTAGTTTTGTCCAATTTAACGTTTAGCAGTTAGGTTTAGTCCCTCAGGTCTAGTAGGGTTAAGGCTTATTCGTTATATGAGAAAGAGCAAAAATACACAAAGTACCTTGGTAACTAAGAGCATTTACAAACTCGAAGTTAAAAATAGAATAGAACATGCAACATGATGGAGCTGAGTAACTTATTTTCTGGCTGTTACCCACAGGTCCCACTGCCGTCCTCTTGAGCTCGTCGAGGTGCGGTAGCAAAGATACCTGACGCCCCTCGGAAGAGACGAAAAAATGTGTAAGTAACCCATATTGAAGGCACGTGTGTATGAGGTCGATATCCAATCCTTCCGCTGGAATGAAAAAGTCGACAGCGAAAGGGACAAGGGACGGCTGGCGTTACGGAGGAGCTCACAAACGACTCCTGCATCACGTGTAGCCGAATCGGTAATATGTACGGGCAGTGAGGTGAGACGAGTATTTGTACGATTAAAAAAAAATAAGTTTCTTCAGTGAAATATACACCAACCCACGTTTTTGTGCATCAACAATATATATATTTAAATTACATAATGAATCATTCTAGATTTGCATAGTGGAAAGGAAATTGGAAAATTTTTTATAATGTAACAGGTTTAAGTACGCGATTTTTACAAGTTTACATAACTAATAAATCAAAAACTGCTAGAAAAACCTAAGTAGCATGCGACTAAAAATTGTCATTAAATTTTAAAGTAAAATTTCATATTAGAAGAATTCTTAGAAGCACCACAAAATTTTGAAGCAAAAGAGTTATAAAATGATCTGAAAGATAGTATTATTTTGCACACATGGCAAAAATGAGCTTTCAGAAAATTCGTAAGAAAAATGTCTCATTTAGCTCCGTAAGGCGAAAAAGTGGGTAAATGACGGAGATCATGAAAAACTTTCAAAAAACTGGTGCACCCAGAATAATTTCAAGAAGCTCACGAAATGAATCACGTAACGTTAAGATTAATTTGTTTGTGACAGATGAACTTTAAAAGATCTTATTGGTGCTAGAACCCGTGTCCTGTAAGAGAATAATTCGGAAAGAGCTTCAGCGACTGAAACTCAAATCGCAATCAACTCAGAAGAACTCACTGCTGAAGAAACGCTCTTCAGAATCAAAATTGCAGTTTACAAACTCAAATTTAGGACGGTGATGATTTATTAAACAATTTTTGTGTGATAATAGCAGTATAGAACTTAACATCCATGCTGATATCTCTCATGCGTGGAGAAGAGATCGAACAACCTTTACCTAGAAAACTTCATGGCGGCGAGACCACATGGGTTGTTGTGCATTTATTACTTCACGACTGTTGAAAATTATTGACCGAACTAAAGAGACAGAAAAATATCGTAACGTTTTAGAAGATAGTTTGGAAAAAAATGCACAGAGAAACTCAACCCTAAAACCGAATGGCTGTTTCTACAAAATTATTCAAAAGCACGCTGCCAAAGTAATTCGTGGATCGTTCCGAAGTACCAATAACTAACATGGTCCATTCAACCACGGGATTTAAATTCGATGAAACTTCATGATGGAACCTCAGACCTCTGGTCACCGCAACACGACGGACTAGCCTCAATTCACCAAATGGTGCTTGTCGAAAAAACAATAGGTTAAACAAAACAATAAGTCAAACAACCCCCAAATCTTAGCAGAATTTAGTAACAACTGACAAGAACCGCTGTTGGGCAAATGGAGGTGTTACAACTAAATACGAATTTTAAGCCAAATTTTTTAAGTCGTTTTAATACTTTTGTTGTTATATTTTTTTAAATTGTATGTAAATCTATATACGCGACAAAAATTAAGTTTTTGTTCCTCAGTAATGTCGGTTTGTGTAAATCGCCCACTTAGTGCAGCTTTTTACAGTTACAAGTTTCCAATGAATGCTTTAAAGTAAGTTTTTTCTGCTCAAAAATTGGTTTCGTATCACTTCATGTCTGGTACTCTCAGAAAAGCCTATTCTATGTTCGTACTGACCAGGGCAGACTCAATTACTTTAGCTCTGAACACAAGCTGAAAAATCATGTTTTTCTTTCTGGATTCTACGGGAGTTCCGAGCTCAAAGCGTTTCGGTATATTTTGGTCTAGAGAAACAAGAACTAGCTGGTCAAAAAATTAGCTGAGAGAAGAATTTGATTTGGCTAAAAATATAAAATTGAAAAGCAAAACTTGTACACAATGTCGTATTTCTTTATAATTTACTAAAAATTTACAGACACGGAATTCAAAAAATACATAGGGATCAAACATGAATGGATTATAAGCGGGGTGCTACAAAAAACGAATTCGTCCTCACAAAAAAACACTGGTACGAGTAATGAAAAATATTTACCCTGCTCAACTACGGAGCAGTTATGGGAACGTGAAATACCTGCTGGACTCAAAACGAAGCTGAATCGAGCATGTTTATTGTTGATCACGAAGTGGGCGACGCGGCAGACATCTAATTTCCCCTGCATCACTTGCTTCCTAAAGGAACGGTGCTGGATCACGAGCAAAAACTGCGCGGCGTTACCGAGAATGCAAAAGTTCCGAAGTTCGGAAATTGTGCTGCTTTCTCCTTGAAATTCTTAAAGTGTCTTCTTCTAAGTTTGGATGGAGTGTTGAAGAGTCTAGCCTGTCTCAGTTTGTTCAAACTGTCTTGTGCGGAAACGAAAGATTTTTGTACCTCAAAAGAAAAACATTCATGTACTTTTAAATAAACTATTAAGTTTATACAAATCATGAGCCAAATATACATCATCTATCTGATTTACAGGTTCCTGATCTTAGGGTCAGGTTAATGGCTACTCTGGCGTGCCACTTTGGTTGGCACTTGCTATAAACGAATCACTTCCCATGATGCTGGTTCCTTTTTATAATGTTCATTGAGAGTTGAAATCTTAATAACCATTTAGTTCAAGAATGTAAACAATGTTTTCACTAAAACTTGGCATAATATATGTCCCCAGAATCGATAAAAGAACAAATTCATTTCCCACACCCGTTTTCAGTAAAATGATTCTTTGCACTCAACGTGATGCGTGAGCTAAGACTAAATAAGTACATTCAAGTTTAGTGAACACCAACTTCAATGGAATTTTCTAACTTAATGTTAAAATGAACATTCCGCTCCAACGTTAGAAAGATTTCCCGATTGGAACATATCTTATAAAATACGGTCATTTTTTACAAATTAAGCTGCAAAAATCTAGCAACACTTATTTCACAGAAGACGGTTGCTGGTATGGAATTTCAAATGTTGTCCAAGGAAAGGACATCATGAGAATGACATACATCTTTTATTAACAATTGAAGGAGCAAAACTGAAAAAATTTTAAAACACAAAACTAAATTTCGAGCTGATCGGGTCGCTCTCCAAATTTTGGAGCATAAAAAACGGAAAGGCGTCGCTGATGAATGGCTAAAAACTAGTTAAGAAACACTATTGAACAAATATTATCCTCAGGCTTATAAGCACCCAAACCTCATGGAAGAAAAAAAATCGTGAGCTATACCAAGTTCTCAAGACAATGATCATATAAAGTTAATTGGTAAAACACACAATATCACAGTATTGTTAGAAGATAAATCAGTAAATATTCGCAAAATAATTGAGAAGTGTCCTTACATTGCGACCTAACAAATCGTCAAGCACTCCAACAAAATAGTACTCAAGTACTACAGCAAACGAACTCGTTTAGGAATTCAGGGAAGCGATCCGGCGGTTCGTTCTCTACCAACTTTCGGGGAGAGAAGAAGCAGCTCATGTATCTGACAGGTGAAGTTTTCACCAGAGCTGAAGTTTTCTCAAGCTGATACCTTCCTCTGGTTTCTTCTTTCGCTTTATCTAATTTCAAAGATTGAGACTATTTTTTAAGAGTCTCATCTACTACTAAGAATGACTGCCGTGTGTTTACATATTTATTTATATGTTTCGTGTCACACTCATAAAAATAGATAGGAAGAAATTAGCACTGGAGGTCTTGGATTCAGTTCACTGGTAAATTAATACACTCATTTTCGCTGTACAAGTGCACCATAATGTCACTGTCAAAAAAATTAGAGTGATCCACGACTCGAGTACGTATCGTGGATCCCGAGTTAGGCGGGGTATTCCACATTACAATATAATGTATTACAATCTTACCTAATAATACCCATGTTGAGTTTATTTGTTTGTTGTCCGCTTCTTCCGTCTCTCTGTGACGCTTATGAGGATGCTTAATGACCGTATCTGTGATACGAGTTTCACCAGTGCACAAGTACAAAAATATTTTTATTGCGGGTACTATTAGGATAGATATCTTTGTTTGTCATTCACATCTTGAGAAAAATTTTGAGGAAAATGCAGAATTCCGTCATTTTTGACTGACGTGTACTCTAGTCTATAAATAACTGAAAATTGTGGTCACTTTTTATTAGTTTTGATGCTATTTGATTCTCAGCCCTGCTTCTAGGAAAAAAAAAAATTGTTTTAAAACCTAGAATTGCATTGGCGACAATTTATCTTCTTCTTCAGTTTGAATATACGAGGTTTTCCAAATATTCGTTTGTTTTCATTTCATCAAAATATTTTCCCTTCTGAATAAATATCCCGCAATTTCTATTGAACATTTGAAATTCCTCGTAACGAAAATTGAAGCGAACATTCTCACTGCAAAACAATACTCTGCATAAGTGACCCACAAAACACAACTCCTGATTGCTTAATATATGTATGTATGAATTTACCACTATAGAAGTTAAGGGAGAGTTTCATGGTAAAATATATTAACAATGACTGACCTCATCGATTTATGTTTCGCTTGGGAAAAAAGCCCTGCAATTTCACTTCACCCTGTAAGGGGGCGAAATTTCACGGTAGAGTTGAACGACGCATCTCACTTGTGCATTAACTGGATGCAATTCTTCAATTCTTCCAGGAGGAAAAAAGGAGCCGTGTTGTTGTTCTGCCAATCTGCTACTCATTTGCAGTGCTGTCGTTAACTACGTATCAGTCCTAAAATTTACTCCGATAATGTAAGTGGATTAAGCAGCCGGTACATACACCACAGTTTTTGTTCAAATAAACACGATCACTCTACAGTAATTTGCAATTTCTAGCTTTTAATGACATGGGTCTTCATACCTATTATACTTTCTTGATAAATTAAAAGTTCTTGGAAAACTGAAATCTATGCAGAGTTCAATTTGTGGTTTAAAAAAAATCCATCCTAACCGTGAATGAATGAAGAATGTTGAACAATAACATGAATGACCATAATACCCTTGAGGAACGCTCGCACACTTTGTACACTGACATTTACATCTTGAGGCGGCTAAATACCAGAAATAGTTTCAGCTTTACACTCTTTCCGTGTATGAAATTCAAATTTAGAAAACAATTTACATTAACCAACTGGTGTCTTTAATGATATGAATGATAACAGCTCTGTGTCAGAAAGCCTCCTGCGTCCGAAACTCAGTCGCGCACGAGATGAACCGCATTTATTCAATCTACAGTGGAAAGAATAATATAATTAGCATCACAAGGCGAGGTCATCAGAAGAATTTCCCACGTCCTATCTGTGATGATTCGAACTCGCGCCAAAGTTAAATCTATGCAACCGAAGAACCACCGTCCGCTTCAAAAAAGTGACTCCTCAGTATGAATAATTGAATAATTATGCTCAGTTCTACGTCGCCTGTAATGCTGTATAATGTCATGCTACAACGTATTTATTTATGTTGTATTCAAGCAAAACAGTTTCATTTAATGAGTAAACCGCTTTAGAGCTTCAAAGCTTCATGATGAAAGTCTAAAAATATCTCCCTAATTTTTCTTTTGTGGTCAATTTGGCTGGTTCAACTCCGAGTTAGGGGCCAGGCAAGAAATAGCCAGAGAAAATCTTCCAAAAGGATTAAGCTTGTAAAATCTTCCCCACCTAAAAATGATATACTCGTATTTCTCAAACAGGCGTACATAAGAAACATCACTTGTTCATTGCCAGCCACCAAACTGAGTCGCTAAATTTTCCTAGGGAATATTGCAGCCATCTATCTCGATGAGACAAATCTCAAGCTGCTTCTGCATTATGTGTTTTCTCGTAGCATATTTAGTTGCGTCACTGAACTTATTCAAAAGTAAAATGAATTGAAAATATGCTCACAGCCACTCAGAAGCTATTAGTTCCAAAGAACACATCATCATAATACACCGCCAGCTCTCACAGAATGTGCATTGTAGAATTGGATGAAGTAATCTGTACGTGCTCTTAAACCTCTAAACTTTAAACTTATGGTTAAAAAAAAATTACATGACCAGTGACTGTTCAAATGAATGAATGGTTTTGAAAAATTTACATCCCGAGGCAAGGTCGGATGCGTGGGTACATTTGAACACCTTGAGTGAGAATAATGAATATTTGCTCATTTTATGCCGAATTTAAAGAAGCCAAGTAGAATAATGCTCGAGGCAAGAAGAAAAAAATCTAATGGTCAAAATGAAATTCCTACATGTCGTGCTCCATTTGCGAGCGCAGGTGTCCAAAGTCCAGAAAATAGGCAGAAGTTCATTTCAAGTCTAGAATTCCAATAACGACGATAGATGCATTGAACTGAAGCATAAAAGAACTTCTGATAATCCGACCTCACGCGAGGGAATGCCTAATTAAGGCGACATTTATGGTCAGAGCAGCGCAGGCCAATGCAGACACGATCAGCGTTTGGAGCTGCCCCACACACCCAGTGTGGGCAACAATTGTGTGGTTGCAGTGTGGACAACAATGGTGTGGTTGCTGTGTGGGCAACAAGGGGCCACACACCCAGTGTGGGCAACAATAGTGTGGTTGCAGTGTGGGCAACAATGGTGTGGTTGCAGTGTGGGCTATAAGGGGCCACACACCCAGTGTGGGCAACAATGGTGTGGTTGCAGTGTGGCCCCTTTATCAATTAGCGCTGGCAAAGTTAGCACTTGGTTCATGCCAATAGTTATGAAATATATTTGATGCTCGAGCAATGCGACGTCATCTTGTGCGAACCTCAATTTAAATAGATAAATATTTACGTCATTTTATATGAGCCCCAACCTTTAAGGATGGCATTCAACCCCAGAATTGAAACAGTGCTTGAATAGGGATGAAAGAACTTCGTATAACTGGTACTAATTTTTATTTGCATTAGTTGAAGTCCCCATACGAAGATGCGTGGAGCTCGAGAATTGACTGTAGGTAATTAAAATGTTTTTTTAAATTATGCAAATTGCACTAAAATTAGTGTCGGTTCGGCGAGGTGAAATGATCTCCAACTTAAGAAGCAAGACAAAATCACAATCAAAGATTAATGCTAAAATCTATAAAAAAATTTCACATTAACAAGGAATCAGCAATACGACGTTTATAACAAAATTTTCAACAGCAAAAATGAGCCTACCACTCCTAGATAAACTCTTTGAAATAAAAACATAACGGAGCCGTAGCTCTAGCCAAGCACAAATGTCACACTTTATATGTAGTTCAACTTGTCCACAGCATTTTACTTGGATGAGGGCAGTAAAACGTTAAGTGTCAGTGAAGACAGGGCAGTACGTGCCGCTCACCATTTTGGTTAAGTCGAGTTCGGTTAGACAGAAATTATGAATTGACCCTGATATTGCTGTTTTTTCTCCTATTTCAATGTAAGACCAAATGTGTCACAAAGAAAACTTTATGAACAGTTACGTCTCAACAATTATTGTCAGTAATGCAACACTAAATCACGCACATCAGACTATATTAGATTAAAAATTAACGTAACCCTCCTGAACTACTACACAGACGTTCCCAAGAGAAGGAGAAAGGCACCATTTAGTATAGAATTAAGATAATTCGGAATCTATGTACAAGGTGTGTCTCCGCAATCTGCACACAGAAGCAACAATATTGAAGAAACTTAATAAATCGAGTGGCTTAAAAAACACCGTAGGAAACCGGAACATGCAGCCTATCCAAACTTTTTTATTTCAACAAACAGAATTCTTATCAAAGTTTTCGCTCAGGACCTCTCATTTCCCCCTTAGAGCGCTAATTCACGTAGATATGATATTGGCCTTCCCATTAGCTGGCTAATTCTCGAAAAAATTGTGACTAACTAGCCTAGTTTAAAGAAAGCCCATCATTCGAGTAGTTGAAGCTATATTTCGGGAGAAAAAGTATTTTGTAACTATATTCATCAATAAAGCCTTCATTATAATTCTTATAAAGCCCTCAGTAATTCATTTTAAAAATTATCCCTGTTCATCTTCATTCAATTTGTTTTCATTTAAAATCATTGTCTCCCATTAAGATTGCCGAGGAGATTTTTCAGCTTATTAGCTGCTGACTTCCCAAGTAAGAGGAGCAAATAAACCTAGAAATAAATATAACTTAACTTATGACATTCAGCACGAGTGCAAATTAGAAGACTTTTTTACCGTACGAAATCAGTGAAATTCAATGTTTTTATTCTTTAAATATTTGACTGCTTTGTGGCGAAAATTCTCGACAGTTCTTTTCACGACGATCATCAAGTTTTACATCTCACGCATGAAATTAAGGTACGCATTAACGCTAATGCATTCCTTCCGGTAGTGTTAATAAATTGTAAAAACTAAACAATTGTTTAGCCACCACTTACAGGTAGAGATTGAGTGCTGTCACTCTCTAACAAGTTATTGCAGTTGATACAATAAAAATTACAAAAACTTCTTACTATTCTTTTCTTTTCAGACGTGTTGTGAATCCTAGTCAATAAAATAAACTCTTCAGAATCTATCGTAATATTTGTGCTAGATTTAGGTAATTTACAGTAACAAAATATCTGATGTGTGAATAAATACTCAAGAGGTGAATAGGGCGTAAGACAAAAAATTTAAATCCATATAAGTTAAATTCTGCTCATTTCAATTGCAGAGATTATATTTAGTCGAAGTGAAATTCACCATCATATCACTGAGATAATTTAAAATTCCCGTACAACGGAAGAGTTTCAAGCAGTGCACACATGTTGGCAATTCCACAAACGAGAAGCATGCGATCATGTATTCTAAACAGAAAATAGCCATTCTAACAAAAAATGTCGCATTAGGCGCCATTAGGGGGCCTAATGCCCGATCCCTCGTTAATTTTAGAAAGGTGGAAGGGTCTAACTGCTCTGATTCTCTCTAAAAGTCATCTATATTTTCAATTGAACTGAAAAATTGTAATACCTTATTCTAACCTAGGATCTCAAGTAAAACTCAACTTCAATTCAAATGCTCAAAATTGTGCAAAATGATCTTGAATAATTGTTACTCGAGGTAAAATTTACGCTGACGTGTAACTGATTGCGTCATAAGTTTGCCTTCCGAAAGGTTGAACTCCAACCAAATCAATCCGAGCACCATTCGCATTACTTAGTTCTCCATCACAAATTGTGTACTATTTTTCATGTATTAAGATAATCTACTTGGCAGCGAGCTGCATTATGCATTTATTTCTTTAGTATTACGAGGGGCTTTCAGAAATAGAATAGCAGCAGAGGTTGGCATTTGTGTGAGATAGAAATAGAAACTGAAATTGATCTGTTGTTACATTAAACTAATCTGAAGGATTTGGAAAAATTTAACTATTAGCGATCTTAGTTCAGTTTGGACATACAGTTAAGGCATCAACATTAGAGCAATTCTTTATCGTTCTAACACACACAATTACGTCTTGAAAATGCAAGCTCACATTAGTTCGCTGATTTTATCCATTGATCCTTAATTGAAATTTTGTTGGTACTGACTTTACCATCATTTCTAAAACAAATAGCATTAGCATTTTTTACGCTGGACTCGAAGAAAGTTGAAGGGCAAAGTGATCCTTCCATTAAACACGATGCAGTAATTACTCACTGGAAAATTTCACAATGTTTTAACACCATATAACTGCTGTACACAACGCCACTGTAGAAATATATTATGTAAACAGGTTAGATTAGATAGGTTAGTTCCAGCCTCCCTAACCACAACAAAGGGGCTTCAAAGAGAAGGGGAAAATCCTATAGGGATTTAAGGAAACGCAGAATGTACGCCCAAGGTGCATAGAAATAGCAAGTTGAGAAAGAAGTTTATGAAACAAGAAAAACGTGGAAGCAGAAAGTAGCAGGTGCTGAACAACAGGACAGCACAGAAGCGAAAAGAATGTTCCATAACAAAACAAAAAACATATTCTATTACAACAATAAGAAGGTCTACCTAAGCTCGGGACCTCGTATATTCCCCCTGAGAGCGCTAATTCCCACAGACACAGTAGTTGTACCCCCCTGAGGGGATATCATGTTAACATGAATGTACTTGTGCTTGGGAGTGAAAATTTATAACAGTAAATGCATCTCTGCACTGCTTCTGCTTGATTAGTGTCACACGGCACAAGGCTAAGGGACGACTCAAGAATGGACCACTCGGCTTTTCCCTGTCATCATAGGCTATTCTGTTCTGGAGTAACTGTCATTGTGTCCTGACGTTAGTTGCATTTGAAAAACCAACGTACAAGATATGCATCGGGCTTGATTGGAATAAAAACATTCTTTACTCTACTCCCACCCTGTGCATATTTATGCCGCACTCAGGAACGTCTCTAATCCTCTCAGGTTTTAACGCCATCGCTATCGTTAAAACAATAGCTTCTAGATTTGCAGGAGCTAACCACCGCATTTTGTGACGGCATAGAACACACACGCTGCGATGTAACACTATCACTGTTTTCTGAGAGAAATGAGTTTGCTTGGATCAATAAGAACTTATTTTTAGAGTGAACATAACTTTAATAATATGCTATGTTCCCGAGAGAATTGTTTCAAATGTAAATCACAACTCAGTAGTGCGTAAAAAAATCAGTAGTGCGTAAAAATTTTTCTCATGCTTAAGATGAACTCCTTTCATTTTGAATAGGTTGAAACTCATTGTGAAATATTTTTTTATTTTTGAGTGAAAAAACATAAGTGGAACGTCTAGCTTCTACAATAACTAAGTTGGATTTCACGTAAGATAAGATTATATAAGGTTATGAGATAATTTAAGGCTCCCTAACTGCAAGAAAGATGTTCCCAAGAGAAGAAAGAAGAAGGCCCCATTTGTTGGATTCCAGCTTGAAATCTGTAATTTGCACTTTTAATGATCTTACTCATCATTTCCTCAGTCAAAATTATTAAAATAAAATATTTTCTCACACTTTCACGAGCTCAAATAATATGCTCAAAATGAAAACACGAAGTGGTACGGTATCTCATAAAGTCAATGATTAAAACTAGTGACAAAACTGAAGTGTGTGTACCTCAAAATTTAGCCACTGAAGGACCAAACAATGTATGCTCAAAAGAATCTTGAGCAGATGAACGGAACACAAAAATGTAGTACTAAAGAAAAGAGGTGTGGAGTAGGAGCAGCTATCTCACGGCTTTCACTTAAAACATAGGCGTCCCTGCTATATAAAACCAGAATCTTTTTTCTTCGTATTCAATTCATCACACTAATTTGCAGTACTCTTTTACAGGGCAGATGTAATTTTCCAAGAAACATGTCTTATTAAAAGCATAACGGTGAACGAAAGCAAGCAGCAATTTAGCACTGGCCCTCCCTCCGACAGCCATTCAATTAGGAGTCAACTTTCATAGCCCTTACGGTGGAAGTTTCAATGCGGGCGCGTAGCACTGGTGATGCAAGTTAGGGACCGTGAATAAGCTCGTACGCAAGCCATTTGCCCTAGACGTTCTAAGAAATTACTTTGGAATCGCTTCGTGAGAGCTGAGAGTGTTACGAGACCGAGGCTTTACTGCTGTTTTGACGCTGCACTGCAGAATTGGAGGAGCATGGAAACTTGACGGTCGACAGCTGCGATGGGAGGCGCTGCTCCGATGTTTAGTGAGCAACAAAAGCTGCCAAGTACTCACGTGTGCCAACATTATTTCCGGTAGAAAATCACGCCCTTCACTCTAGCACGAGAGACCTATATAAGGAAACAAGAAAAGTACGACGGTTTCTTTGAAGGCTCGTCATTGAATCAAATTTCAACGCGAAATTTGATTGATTCATTAATTCGTCATTTAGCCTGATTTTTTTCGCAATAAGTTATCACAAAGCAGCCTATCAAAATAAAAGTGTAAGTTGCTCATTGAGGGGTCAAAATTTGGGCAGCACGATACGTTGGCGAAAGTCGACACATCTTCATCAAACGCAAAGGTGAAGTGAGAACAACGAAAAATAAAAACGGTGATATTCGTGTACGAGGTCAGCTGCACAACAAGGTCGACCTCCCACACAAGAGAGGAAGGAAAATGTAAAATACAAAAAACTAATGAAAAATCTTAATCCACAATAAGTTCAAATGACAGTGCCGCTGCTTTCGTTATGGGTTGCTAGGGTTGCAACTGACGAGCGTTAGATCCCTAAAACGAACAATGACAAGGACAGACATCATCTGTTTACTCCGACGAGCGTAACTCAGGAATCCTACTCATTCCAGAGGAGTGCTACGTGCCCAAAATGCGCTGTACGTGATTCAGTAAATAAAAATAGTGAAAAGTTAGCTGGCATACTTTACTCAGTAGCGCCGAAGTCTCCTCTAAAATCAAAATGCAAAAATACGAGTCAAAACATCCCATCGAAGAGACTAAGAGCAGCGTTGCCTTCATTCTCTTTCTTCGTCAACTTGGACTCAAACTTTCAATTCGATTAGGACGCGACGCAGACCCCGAACTTCACTCTCAGCAGTGGCTGGGCAAAGAAACACTCGCTTAACTTTTCGAAGAATTTTACAGCCCCGAACTTGTCGCTATCTCCTGTCATAATTAATATTTGTAGAAGCTCATTAACAGGCGCTCTAACTTAGCGAAAACACGGTCTCTTCGGAGCGAATTTTTTTGAAGTTCCAAACCAAGCTCGAAAAAGACACACGAACTATCGTTAACTACGTGAGCTCAAAAACAGCAGATGAGACAAGGTAGTGATCGCCGGAAGAAAATTTTATGAGTGCACGAGCATCCTCGCCTCACTATAAGAGAGCAACAAGTTTTTTGGATTTACCTAAACCAAATTCATGCACAGAGTGTCTTGAAAAAAACACAAAATGAGTCCTAAATATTTTGCGCTATGGGTTCCAATTTTTCCGAATCAGATTCGCTGTAATTCCTTACGCAATGTAGCTCAATTCGCGGCTAGAGTCACAGATTGTTTCGCTTCCCGACCAAAATTTCAAAAGATTTTTCAAGTTAGTTCAAGCCTCCATAGCCCCAACAAAGGCGTTCCCGAACGAGGAGGGAGAAAGGTGGCATTTATTTTCGTATAAGATTTGGCCATAAAAATCCCGCAACATTCGAAAATCCTATTGGGCTTTCCAGACTCTAATTAAAGTAGTAAGTGAAGTTGTGCTCTGTACTTAAAATAGTGGAGATAAAATACGATGCATGACACAGTGAAACTTGATCATTGTGTGAGGAAACACAATAATTAGTTAACAAATACATTAGGAATACCAACGAGTAAATTTAAACATTGCGTAGCAACTTCAACGGTTTCTTTGCATGAGAACTAATATTCTCATGTGTTGAACGTCTTGAATTTGTTGAACTTTGCATGATAACTAATTCCGACTCGCGTATTACACACCAAACTAGGGTTCTACAAGCATCCACTGAAATTATTTGAAGTTAGGCTGAGAAAACGGTTTTATAGTAAGCCAATTTCGAAAGTGAAGAAAAATAAGACACGCCGCTCTACCTTGTGTTTTTAATGAAATCCATTGGTTTGACGGGACTTGCTGATCAGGCACATGTGAGGCCTCGCCCAAATGTCATGAATTCTTGGTCACTGCTGCGAGGCAACATCAAATTTGTATGCTTCTCTTCAGAGTTTTAGTTGATTCTATTTCTGAACTGCCCATAGGCAAACCACTGAAAGTCAAAGTGAAAAATCAATCATAATTAACTCACGATAATTAATTCTCATTTCAGTATTGCCTGCCAATCTAAAATCGCTCGTTCCTGATAGCGTATTTTTGTACCATACTATTTTACTCAAATTGTTAGTTCGTAACATCACTCAAATTATAAATACGCAATTTTATTCAAATTATGAATTAGCAATTTGAGTCATAGCGATTACCAAAGCGATTTTTTTCAGCACTAGCTAATTCTATGAAGACTGCAAACATCCAAGGCGCTGGCATTGCTCCAGCCATTGCTACGTGCACTCCACAAGAAACCATCGACTGAAGTTCGTCCATAGGGTATCATTTTGAGCAACATTGGTTGGAAACACAAGGCATCAGACCGCACCTTTTCGCGAAGGTTTAATGCGTCTCGTAAGACCTTGAAGCTAAATTTGGAAATGTTAGCGACGCGGCACGGACAGAGCTTCGTTCTACTTTTTGTTTCCTCCTCAGAGCGCTGCAGAATTTGTGACTTGGTCTTGCGAAACCTTCAATGGAGGAGAAGCCATAAAACTTGATGCCAAATCGAGGACGGGATCTGCAGAAACCGAGATATCCCTCCGTTTTAAAATTCACCGAAAGATTTCGACATAGATGAGGGCTGCTACATATAAGCTGTGCTGAACCCCAACAAGTGAAATGTTAATCAAGAAGTCTCATCCCTTAAGAAATACACTGCGCAAGGCTAAGATTAACCATTGCACTTTTATCATCTCTAGATACAAAAATCCACAAGCCACGCAAGTCGTAATGTGAGATGAACATAAAAACTTTACAGTCTGGGAAAGAACGCGAGTTTCAAATATCTTCTGAGGCATAAAACTCTCGGTACTTTCAAAAGTGATATTTTGCAATGCAAATTTTCATGGTCGTCTTTTGTATTGAAAATATTAACTTTCTTCAAGCTAATATAGATTTCGAAACAGAACTTGGATGGTGAAAACCCACTTGTAATCCTATCAAGTGCGAAAGTGTTCGTTTTCGTCTTACCCGACTTCTGTGTGTTTATTTCTGTACGGTAATACTTTTTTTGAATAATCTGAAGTCGAGCTCTTTTGACAGGTAAGTGGCTTCTAGAGGCAAGAAATGTGAGAAAGATAAAACCGTTTTAAAAGATTTATGAATATGTAACGAGATCTAAGGAAAATTTCAATAGATTAAAAACATTTGACTTGAATAACCTTTGCACAAAAATGCGATTCCCTCCCCATCTGCATCATAATATACTTTGGGTACGAATTAGCATGAAGAACTGCAAATGGAGCAGGGTTCAGCTGAATAATTTTAATGAATAGAATATAAATCTAATCAAAATCTCCAGATTATGATGCCTGAAATTTGGACGACGTAAAATCCTGAATATCAATAATTTGGTCGATATTTCCCATGGAAGCCCAAATCTCGTATATTTATTTTCAGATTTACTTTGGCAACATTAACGTAATCCAAGCACTGTGCTCATTGAATTCCACATCAGATTAATATCTTGGTGCCTAATGAGAGGATGAATAATAATTTGAAGCTAAATATTGATATGTCGTAAGATTTTGAATTTTTCACATCAAGTATAAAGATTTACACGGCGCATTTTCTTAGACTTCATTTTTTAAAACACAAACACTGTATATGCATGTTTGTTGAAGAGAAGATCAACACTTTGAGAACCGACTATCATTAGCACTTCATAAACTAAAATTCAGTAGCAAAGGCTTAATTTCAATCATACTTTGCTCACATTTGTTCACATGAAGAATTACAATCACCTCCGCAATTCACCATAATGTGATTGAACAAAGGAATTTATTTAACGGCCACCATGTGGTACACCGCACTTTTGTACTGATGAAGAAAGAGATAGAATCAGATCAATGATCCACCACGTCGTGCCATTAACGCCTCTCCTCGCAAACACCTGCACATTGGATACAAGAAGTACTTACCCATATAACTTCATGCAAAATTTGATGTTCATTTCTCCAAGATTCAGGAATGTCTACTGCTAGAGGCACGTAAGATGTGATCTCAAGACAAGATGGCGGCACTTGCGCAGATACCGAAGCCAAAAGTATTCGAGCGCTGAGGTCGAGTCTCCAGCGAGGTGTAGGGCCAAAATGCAATTACGTTCACTTAGATCCAATCTGACTGCAGATCTCGAGACGTCAAGAAGCGAGTCGATACGGGAGCGCTGATGTTGCAAAAGCCCTCAACATTCGTTCGCATATCAGTGAATTTCTGGAAGAGTTTCTACACCGGAATTTAGATTGTCCGTTTCAAGTTCTGGAAAGTCAGACAGAACTATAAATATTTGAAATTTAATTGTTCGAATGTTTTCAAACCGAAGGTGAGCAATCGAGTGCAATTACAAGGGACAGCGACGCTATTTATATTCAATCACATCAGTGCGTCAATGACAGAAATTAAATTTTCAAATTTACGCGACAGGAGCGCTTCTCTGGAACAAGTGCGGGCGATCAGCTGTGCTCTTATAGTTTTTTATTTTGAGAGCAGCTTAGCTCTCCGATGTCCATGAAAATAACAATGAAGAGCAATAATAGCGGAAAGCAATAATAGTATATTGTATTGTATTTTATCTACCCTAAAAAGTGCCGAGTTTTAAACACGTGGCGTAGGTCCATTCGTTCCAGCGAACCTTCATACTGACAATTTCCTCCAACAAAGTCAATGTTGTCCTTGACAACGATATTAAATTTGAATATTTCTATCAATTCCCCCTTACTTGAATGTAAAAGCAATTCTATTGAGCAATAGAACTGTAAAAAAATTATCACACATATTGCACAATTTACGGCTGCTTTCGAGAGAAACTTATCATTCAACGGTTACAATTTCATGGCACCCATATTCACAATAGTGTTAATTCGAAGTATGATTGCGTGATATTAGAAACCACTAACTTTATGCTTTAAAACTTTTTTAGAACTCTCAAACGTCTTCAATCTGAATTCAGCAATAATATCGGCTCATAATTTCCCCCACCACTTTACTGCTTGTGAAATTAATTTAATTTTCTTTTTTCCAGACATGAGTCGTTGGAGGGCTACGCAGAGGAGACTGAACACTATTGACCCCTGCTTCTCTGCACGCTCTATCATCTTCACCAGCCTCTACGATATGTTACAGTCTCTTGCACCTCCACAAAACGAGCCATTAACTTTTGTGGGTGCTAACATGTTCTCTCTCTCTCAGAGCAAGAACAGACTAACTCCACCTACTATCACCAGCAGGTTCCTTCTCTCCCCCATGAAGACCATTTTTAAGCTCAACTACCGACTTATTTCAAAATTCTACTCAAGAGCTCAATATTATAACTTTTCTGGCTGCCGGCCGTATTCTTCTGAAATAGCACCGTCTGATTACCAAAGTTTGAGGACGCTTTCCAACAACTTGCGATCTCTTCCGATTACCAACATGCGTCGTACCCGAGGGAATTAAGGCCAAGACCGCGTGATTTCTACAGCAAACGCATTGACACGTTCGCTGCCGACTTCAAATTATCTTGATAGTGGAAATTTAGATAACCTTGCTGCACGATAATACTCGTAGTAATTGTGTTCTTAATGTTAGGAGTTAGTAATGAACTTACGTGAAAAACTAGCTTTATAATGTGTTGTGATGTTGTGAGTTAACTCGAACACAGCACTGGTCATTATATGCAATTGGAGAGAAATGTGTGCGTTAGATATAAGAGAGAAAAATTCCTTTCCTTTGTCATTTCTTTGCAATTTTGTGAACATTTGGTTTCAATATCAAATGTAAATGATATGCTTTTAATGTAGAATGCATTGGGATAATAATTAAACTTCAATTATATGCTGAAAGTACTCACGTTTGTAATATATTGAAAATTATACGTGAATAAAAATATCGAAGAAAACATGTAATTCCGCTGAAACCTACAAAATTTTGCTACCTCCGTAACTTACCATGAAATAAACAAAACATTGGAATGATTAATAAATGAATAATCATGAGCCACACAAAGTATTTCAACTTTCCCATTTGAGAGAAGAGATTAGCTCCTCGTAGCATAGAGAAGCAGAGAGTATCTATTGCCTTCGTCAGCGAACGTTTCTATAAATTTGTACAGCATTCCCGAAATGTCGTCAACCATTACAAAGCCCTAACTTAATACTCTTTTTTTATTTATTGAGGAAAAATTCGATCAAAACTGCTAGATAGTGTCCACATTACTGAGATGCCATCAATTCGTATTCCAAGAGCATAACAGAACAGGTAAAAGTAGAGTTTTTGAAATGTCAGTGATGCGATCGTTTTGGAAGCTCTTCAATAAAGACAGTAACCAGTCAGCAAGTATGAAAAATTAAGCAAGAAGTGGTGCAGCCGCTCTGAGACACCGCAGGTCTACCTTAATTACACATCAGTCTCTCCCGCAGTAGATTAAAAGACGCCAAGGCATTCGTAACTGATTTTATGTACAGTAAACTGCTCAACCCTACCACCCAACATCAAGTAGTAGCGCTGTTCATGCAACGGGTTGCGAGGTTCTTTGGAATAAGGCTGTGATGTTACGAGTTAATAAAAAAATAATAGTGGAGAGCAATAACAGTTAAGACAACCAAAATGCAGAATTAAATCAATAGAATTAGCCTCTGGGAGGCATTCTTCAATAAATACTAGGTGATGACAGTACAAACAACAAAACTAAGGAAGGGAGAAGTAAGTGCTGCTTCTGTAGATAAATCAGCTTATAAAAATCATGACGAACAGCAATGCTAAACGCAAGGAAAATTGTCGAAGAAAAGTAAAAATATACATTTTTATTAAAAATTTAGCGACGTTCTTAGCATATAAACTCTAAATAGCGGTTTCGTAAATAAAATGTTCTTCCTGCCCCGCTTTGTCCACTTCTGCGCGTGAGTGACTTGAATTTGATACGTAAAAAAGCTCGCAAAATACCGATAAAAGTGCATCATAAAGTTGGAATCATTATGCAAATACTCTTTTCAATTCATGAAACCCTCCATTTTTACCTTGAAGATGGTCAAACTTTCCGGCTAATGTGGTAACTTCCGAGAAAGATTTTCTAAAGGAGTAAGACCTTGCCTGTTCTATCCTCAAAAATAGCACGCTAAGATCTCCCATCAATCACTTTTCAAAATTTCGTGTTCGTAAAAACAGCGATTTCAAGTTTACGATGTTTTCCCAGTTTTACAGTGTGACTCAATCACTTGAGTTTTTATAAGCGTTTCAGTGTCGTCAGCTTCGTGCACACACACCACATTGCATGTGAGCCTGATTTTAGCGTCAAATGAAAATGCCATTCAGCTAGCGATCTCCAGCCCACCACTACTCAGTTACTCGACGATGTTCCTCTCAGATAACGTCATCTGTAGCATTTGCTGTCTCCGGATCATTTCGCTTCGCGTTCCATGTTCTTCATTCAGAAGAGAGAAATTTTAGGCCGTCGATTCTTCTGGACGGCGCGTGTCATTAGAACATCAAACGAGGTAATGACGCTCCGTTCGCAGATCTCCCGCCCTCCTAATTATTCGTGATTGGAATCAAAGACAAAATGTTCGAATCCTTGGAGCTTCTGTGAGACTAGTTGGTCTACGGCAAGGTTGTCAGATGCGAGTGAAGATGCTACTAGGTACGAGGACATAGAAAAAAGGATATAATACAGAAATAAAATGGTGGCAATCGAATGAAGTGGCGACGATTGAATTAATTTGTGACGATGCATCGAAAACTGAAATGTCAATCGCTTGCTTGAAAATATGTGCCCAAGTGTATGATAGAAAAAAAATTGAATGATATTTTACTGCATTATGAACACATGCTGCGCAAGCACAAGCTTCGAAAACATCAATATTTAGCAACGTTTGCGGACCTTTCTGACCCTTAATATTTTCAATCACGTAACGCTGGTATCAAGCGCGGCCTACCAAAGGCAACAGAAAAAATGACGTGTACATTCAACCAGCAACGCGTGAATGCCTCAGCAGTTCTCTAGCAATGCTCAGGGAAAATCCTGCGTTTTTTAATAGTTTTTCCCGACGTTGATTCAGAAATTGCTTGCATTATGTAACACTTATACTTCATTGACAAATTTTGAAACGTCACAAACCTATACAGGCTGTCCAAAAAATCTCAATGAGCATTACTCATCTCATTTGATGACACAGACATAACCTCAACTGATAACGTAACTTGAATAAAAACTAGGAAAATTCGAACCAGTGTTGTTGCTTGGGTGCCTCACTTTGGATGTTGTCCATCATTACCGCTGACATTCACCTCTTGTAAACTTTCAGAGGTATGTCTATAGGCATCAGTAAAAGTGTAGAGTTTCTTTGCGAGCATCTGTACACATCCCTGTTACCCATACTTGAAGTTTTGAACGTCTGTTCCGTTATCGGTTCATCACAGTACTAAAGCAAATAAAAATTGCTCTGCTCCCAGTTATAGCCCCAAAAATATCACATTACTCTTTGTACTTCATTGACTCGAGGTTCATTAAAAGATACATATTCAGAAAGCTTGGAGCATAACATTTTTTTAACTCCGCCACCGAACGTACATGACGAAAATTGAATGAGCATACACTTGAGAAGAAGCTCTACGAATTTTAGAACTATACAGCAAACAACCCACAGTACTTGGCAACAGGCTGCACTTTAATCAAGCACTTGATATCTTCTTCATTTTACAGTCTAGGATCCAATAATGAAGTTTAAATCCTTTTGAAATTAGTGATGTTTTCCTGATAAAATCATGGGTGTAGACTGAACGTTTCGCAAAGCTCGTCAAGAGCGTAAACCGCTTTCATCATTAACGGAGCTCCGCGGCGCCTGCCAAGCTTTCCACAACGTTGTACCGAGCGACACTGCTCTCTTGAACCCAAAAGTACCAGCAGTGAAATGCTGACACACCTTATTATCTTAGAGCTTACAATATGCGGACCGGAATATTCACGCATATCTATCGGATCAGCGAAAGAGTACATTTGTACCAAAACGAAATTAAAGCTTATTAAGACCTGCAATGGCAGGTCTTAATGGAATAGTGTCAAAATAGTGTCCATACCTTAATAGTGTCCATACCTGGCCAGGGGCCAGGTATGGAATAGTGTCAAAAAGAAGTACGCATAGAATAAAACATCATTCTGAATAAATGACCAGTAATGCCATGCGAAAATTGGTTGCCATTGTCACCAAACGAAGTACTGGTAAACAACGCCTGTTTTATAGCTCTAGTGCTCTAAAAAAAACGATATTCATAGGAACTACGTTATACGCTATTTTCAAGGGATAAAAACCTTTTGAAATATTCAAATCAAGCTTAAACAATCACGTACGGCTCGCTGATAGATTTCTCTCCAAGAAATGAAGGAAGTAGTACATTCATGGCGTGCGGCCGTTTTTAGATCACGTGATTAACCGGAAGAGCAATAAAGCAGAGACTAACCCTGAACAGCCTACCGAAGCAAATGGAATAATTTATACAGAAAACGTCCACAAATCCCATCAAGGAAACGTAGAATCTGATGTGTTTATATAAAGATAAATGCTTCGTAAATTCTTTCACGCGACCCCAGCTGTGATTTTCTCTAACATTCTCTATATTTTCAATGTTAAATGAACGTTTTCCTCACATCAGAAAATTTTCTCTTCAAAGCGGACACTCTCCATGTCTCCATTTTCCTCCCCTCTTCGAAAGCAATTTCTAAGTCGTTCAATTACTTCTGCCGACAGCGCGTGTAGCTGGAAGAAAAAATGCTTTCTTAAAAGAAACCTCTTAATTCAAGGTCAAGCGCAAATTTAAGGGCGTATTATGAACGTAACTCACATTTTTTAGGCTTTAGCTCGCTTGTATTAGTAGGAAAACTTTAGAGCTTGAAGAATTGAACATAGGTAAAATTAGAAGGAGAGAAAGAAACTAATGTTGGACGAAGAGTAAAAAGCTTAAGTTGGAAAGAAAACCTGAAGTTGCAAGGAGAGAATACACTTAAAAGGGGAAGAAAATGAAAAACGAAAGTTTCAAGAAAAAAGAGATTGATATCGGAAAAAGAGGAAAGACTCAGAGAGCATTTCAGTGCTCAGCGATCATCAGGATTGTTTTTCGAGGGAAATTATCGTGTTTTTGGGGCTTCGTTATCCCTGCCCTGCAAGAATGGCATTCCGATCAGCTGGATGCTAGCCTGTCTATTTTTGGCTGGTCAACAATTCCCCTGGACGGCAGATGTGTGCCATTACTGTGGCTGCAAGCATACTGAGTTACAAATCGCCTCTAGAATCACGGTCAACACAGTGATATAATATTTACCAGAGTAGCTCCCTTTAGTGCAGCAACGTTCGCGGGAGGGCAGATCGCTCCGACATCTTAACACTATATGACCGCAGCAGGTAAAAATGAAGTTTAATGTTAGACTCAAAGTCAATTGTAGTTAGTAATGTTGAAAATAGCAAGCATTAACTGGATCGAACCTTCATTTAGTTTTGATTGAGGATTTATGAAAATTGAGTATCTGACTACTCGCCGCTCAGCAGCAGTATCAAAATCCCTTCCGTGTCCACCGGTGGCTCACGTCGCAATCAAAGTGTTAAAAAGCAGCCAAAACTGCCGTGCGGCTGCGCAGAACTGCGCTGCTTCTCGCAGGATGTTTGCGGCTACTGAGACAATGGGGACATTTTTGCGCAGCGGCTGCGGAGCGCCAGCGCTACCAGTCACATGAATACGTTGCTGATTGAGGGCGGCTTGACTTAATCACTGGGGCGAGTTTTAATACAAAGCAATGAGCTTCACTCCCCTGGCTCTAGCGAGCAAATGTTTTGCAAATTTAATGTTAAAAATTATAGAAAACACGAGATAAAGCCAAATGCACTGTATTTATCGGGATAGACTACCGAAAACCGAGAGGAACGGTGCTGAATAACATTCTGTTGAAACTGAATAAGGAATATAAGGAGAAAGATTTATACATGTAGTTTATACATGACTTTCACGATCGGCAGTGAGGAATAATATCAATTACAGCTTCTCATGGGAAATTAAATTTTCAGTTCCTAAATGCCTATAATCTATGATTTACTGCTCATGATGAATTGCGCATCTCGAGACCTCTGCATTTCAGCATGTAAGTTAAGTAGTTTACTCAAGCCTAATTTTGACTGAACTCTCCTGAGATATACTTATCAATTACATAACACCTTCAAATAACAAGTGTTTTGTACCATCAGATATTATCAAAGTAAGGCCATAAATATAATGGAAACCATCGCATAGTTCAAACATGCGTTTAGAAAACACGTGAAAGTTTGTTTTGCGACAGCAAAACATGAGTTGAGTTCATCGCTAGCAAGATCTTTATTTCTGTTCAGGCTGACATCAGCGCCTTCAAATTTTACATGTTGGTGGTAAGTTAACGATGTGAGTTGCCAGGAACTGATCACAGCTGCACGTGTTCACCAAGGAAAATTGTTTCACCATTTAGTTCTCAAATACTTTGGGCCATTAAATACCAAAACTTTGTGGCATATTGTTCAAGTAGTTGGTACCATTTAAGTTCTGAAATCAAAATTCTCTCAAGTTTTCCACGACACCCCCGCTGTTACTTCGAATCACTTCCGGAGCCACCGTGGGGTTTCACAGCGACAGAATTTTCTAATGTAAAATGTCTGTTTTCCCTCACGTTAGAGCCAAGAGTTTGATTCAAGCAGGACGCTGACGAGGGCTCGTAATAGAAAGAAAATGTCACAACTCAGCCCTTGTCGAGCAGTGGGACAATCCAAGGTAAAATGAGCCCTGGAAGTTGCGAAAGTTTTGAGTGTTTTTGACTAGGCTCTTTTATAGGACTTCGTACGTCCTGGACTTTTGTAGCTCTTGTGAGTTAATTAAAAACTCCCATGAAACTAAGATTTGTGATGTATTTTTGCAAAAGATCTCGCGAGTAGTTTCAAGCACATGAGCCACCAAGATTGAAAGTTGATGGACGATGTTACTGACTCAATGTGCTAATCCCAAGAAAAATAAATACCTATTCTATACGAACAAACATTTTTTGAGACTTACTATGTTTCTACTGTTACTTCCTAGCTTTGTTTCACACGAATTAGTTAACTGTTTAGTCAACTCAAGTCAAAAAAAGGTTTAAAATCATAGAATTAGATTGAAAGTAAACTCAAAAGGCCTGATGTCTTGGAATTTTTAAATGATAGACGTAGACGTAGGAGATTTAAATGATTCAAATTCACGTGTTAGCTGTCAACAGACAGCCAACAACTTTGTAGCAGTTGCACTAGTTCAATAGACCCGAACGAGTTTCTCTCTCTAAGGATGATTGTTTAACACTTTACTTCCTGAATTCTTTGCACAGCCAGTAGAGGTGCTGCGAACTATATGTCGCACACACACAATGTTTGTTCAATAACTTAGGTATCGCACGCAAAACTGACGCAACAATGAACTCTGCTTGAAGATAACATGTACCTAAGTCTTCGCAGTCATTTGCTAGAAGCTCTGCATGTAATTTTGTTAATAAGAAAGCTGTATTTTTTGCGTAACGAATTAAAGAGCATTATCTCAAGAAAATCTAATATTTCTAATTAGCACCCAAGGATTGAAATGACCAGGCTCATCTCATAAACTAATAATGAAGTGCTTCATCTGCCTCTGAAATAATCAGTACTCTGTAGAGTGTGACGAAGCCCCATTATTCACCATACAAGTTCCTTGATATCCCACTGCGAATGACGGTCAGTTCAATGCACACGACTAGAGATCATTTCGATGCACCGCAAGCTTTCCGAATGCCGGGATATTTTCACTGCTCGTTTTAGTATCAATACGAACAACACGGGGAAAGGTAATAATAGTAGTCATTTACTTAGTAAATAGCAAAAATGTGAAAGTTCTTCGGCAGGAGTTCTACATCGTGCCAAGTGCGTGGGCGGCAGCTCCCTGAGCTAGAGCTACTATCACCTTCGCCAGCCGCATCAGCTGATCAAAAACTTCGTGAAATGATGGGATTGACTCTTTCACAAGGGCACGATGGATATAAGTTTATTATATAAGTGCTTTAACAAAAGTAGCACTCGGATATACCGCATTCCCGAGAAGTCAATTATGATATTAAGAAACTGATCTGTGGAGCGAAGACTTAGCTTTGGCTGGTTTGCCGACGCTCTTCAGCGATACTGAAAATGAAAGTCTCGTTTTTTTTTCATCGACGAGCCCTGAGTATTCAAGAATAAATTAGTCCAGCCAACACCTATGCTACTTGAAGGCCCTCGAGAAACTTCAGCACTTCCTCAATTTGAAGGTTCGAGCCAAATATCATAGTCTGGCAATGGGAACCAATTCCTTGGCTACTTTATCTCCCATGAATTGCATAAAAGATTAGATTAGATGAGTCGTTAGTTTAGCCTCCTTACCCGCAGCAACAAATGCGATCCAAAGATAGGAAGGACGAAAGCACCATTTAGTATGGAGTTAAGGAAACGCGGAATCTACGCAGAAAGGGCATAGAAACAGTAAGTTGTGAAAGAGAATGAAACAAGACCAAAGTTGAAGAAGAAAGTAGTGAGTGCTGAAAAACAGGGCAGCAGTGAACCGAAAAAAGGTGGTCCTTAACATTACAAAAACATCTTATTTCAACAAAAAAGAACGCCTACCTAACTCTCAGCTCGAGCCCTCACATTGAATTGCATAAAAAAAACTTTGCATCATCATAACCGTGAACCTCAAAAAATTATTTCCACATCAGCTATCATTGTGAAAATATTGATCAATCACATTACGAAAAATTTTGATTTACATGTTGAGTTATTAAATTTGTAACGTAACCACCTACCGAAAATTTGAACTACTTTTGCGGATAAATTGAGAACGATTGTAGTATTCGAAACAGGGATTTAAAATTTAGCGTCTGCAGAACAGCACACTGAACTTTCATAAGAAGCAGTTTAAAAATTGGAACATTACAGAAAGAAGCTGGTGAAAATTAAACGTAGAAGTAGCGCGAAAGAGGTCCCCTCAATATCCTAAATTGCTGGAAAGAGGAAAAAACACATCCCTAGATCTTGAAGTCGTCCTATGACACGAACGTGCAAATTGTACGGTTTGTGTAGAAATTTTTTTGGAGATCTCAAATGCCCTGAAGACAAAAGAGCTCGAATAACATGAAAACAAAAGCAATAGCTAACACACACGATCCTACCACAAGTGATGGGGGCTACCAGCTGAAACAACGGTATTCAAAGCTAATCTAAGAGCGTGGTTGTTTAATGCTGCATAACACACGTTACCAAGCACGTTCAAGTTGTTTTGAAATGTCATTTTTCGTAAACTCTAAGAGTTCCCATTCCACGGCGCATGTTTCACACGCGCTCCTTGTGTCCACTCTACGCGTTCCCTTCGACGTGAGAGCGACGTGCTGCCGACCATCGCTGGAGACTTTAGAAGTACTATGTTGAGGCGCAAGGCATGAATCCTTGACATGACAGAGCACTCGACGAGTTAAAAGTGAAATTACAGCAGTCCTGTCAATTGCAGGCAATTGTACCAGATTAGATTAGATTATTAGTTAGTTTAAGACTCCCTATCCGCATCAAATGAGATCCAAAGATAGGAAGGAGGAAGGCACCATTCAGTATGGAATTAAGGGAATGCGAAATTTGTGCAGAAAGGGCACAGAAACAGTAAGTTGCGAAAGAAGTTCATGAAACAACAAAGTTGAAGGAGAAAGTAGTAGGAGCTGAAAAACAGGACAGCAGTGAACCGAAAAAATGATGGGCCTTAACATAATAAAAACACTTTATCTCAACAAAAAGAAGGCCTACCTAACTCTCAGCTCAGGACCTTACATTTTTCCCTGGGAGCGCTAATTCCCATAGATACAATAGTTGCATCCCCCTGAGGAGAGGCAATTGTACCAAGCTCCCAAGCGCTGCCTATCGATAAAGTAGCGTCTCGGAGTTGGAAAGTGCATCCTTGATCACCACACAGCTGAGCAATCCTAATTTTCTATTCCTATTAAGAGCTTGAAGCAAGTGAAGAAAGATGAACAATTTAAAAGGACTAGAGTAAAGCCAGTGGTTGAAAAATGACGTAATCTTTGGTAGTCAGTCAGGCAGCAAGAAAAAAATGGGGCCCTCGTTACGAAAAATTTGCGCGCAATTCGGCTACAATTCATAGAAGTTTTTTGCTGCAAGTTACACTCACCACAAGAGCGATGTTTTTTGCCCACAGCTCAGTTGTACTGCCCTAGAGCCAATCTGGGTGGCATTGTTAACACGGAGCGGAAAATGTTGACTGCAATGCATATCTGATCCCTCACTATGTCAACATGCCCTCTCAACTGCCTTTACAAGTCTCGGTGAGGGTAGCGATATTTCGCTACTTGACTCCGAACATTTTTTGAAGAACATCCGTTGCCCCAACCATGGTTTGTTTGCAGCTCGTGAACTGGACCAGCTCCTCTGCAGCGACTCAGGCCTCTCTGCAGCAGATACTATCGGGTGCGGTGACGGGCACCAGATGCTGCCGGCTTCCTCGAACGCTTCGTTTGACAAGCAGAAATTGCAAGAGATTCTTTACAAGATCTACGAAAGGATTACCATTGAATGAACTAACTGTCACCGCCTGACTGGGGCAGTTCTCCTGACACAGAATTAATGGCTTAGAACTCTGCCAAAATTGAGGATAAAATAGAAATGCGTTTTTTTTGCATGTGAAGATCTTATTTTAACGTACTAATATAATGAACATCTTTAATGATACCAGCAACACTCACTTTGCACTCCAACTAAACATTGGTTAATTTCTTTCGGCACTCGTCTCCGAACTTTGATGAAATACACAGAAATTAGCCAAAAGTTCACAGAAATCGTGGAAATACTTCGCTAAAACAGGAATTCAACTTCCCAAACTATTAGCTAAATAGGAGCGTTTCAATTGAAAATAAAGTTACTCGTTTGTTGCATCAGAGCTCGTCAGATTCTAAAATGTAAAATACGAATTCAGGTGCTACCGCTATCACTAAATGAATTACGGCAAATCCTTTGGAACAAAGAACATATTAATCCTTTGGCCGGACATTTTCAAGATAAGTACATAGATGTATGAGAAACAAAGAACATTTCAGGTGCTTAGTCATAATGTGAAGCAAAAGCAGTGCTGGAAAAGCGCAACCGTAAAACACAAAAATGGTAAATTACCCATGTGAAAAAATGAACTTCATTTTTCAAAAACGCAACGAATAGCTCAGCTCATTAATCAAGTGAGCTACAAAATTTCCAGCATCACCAACTTATCCCTTTTTAAGTAACGTTAAGTTACTGATAAATATACTCAGCACATTGACTCAAAGTGAAATAAATACTGAAGCCTTAGTACTTAGTACTTTACGATGCATAGTTGCTTTCTGCGATGGTATCTGCAATTCCAATAAAAGTTTTAATTTTAAAATTTTTGTTTAGCGCAACTTTTGTTTTCTTTACCGCTCTAGAGTAGAGCGTTGCTCCGTAGCTCGTTGAACGACAAGGACTGCAGTTCGAGTCTCTGAAAGGTACATTTGGTGGAGCAAGCAGCTCCTCTCGTGATTATAGAAAACGGAGAAAACGTGTGGGTGATTTAAGAAGACCCTAATGCTCAATGATATGCCCTGCAGTCTCTCTTCTTACTTTGAAAGTTGATAAAAAATCGTAACTCATAAAAAGATTGCAAAATGAGACGATCGAGAATGTGGTCGAAAAACTTTAAAAGATGTTCAAAAGTCCAAGAGTCGAAAGAGTCCAAATTCAAGAGTCCAAAGCGGCGAGAATGAGTGAGGTCACGTGTGTGCTCGATATGACATATCAAGTCTGCAGTCATGAGAATGACAGGAAACTTTGTAGGGAAATGATAAAGTCTATCCACAAAATTTTGCAGAACAAAGATAAATAATGATGCTGATATAATAAGGCCTCGTATAGGCATACGAGCCGAGTGCATTCATAATGATGATAGAAGTGCCTCAAGTGCGCATGTAGCCTAAAATATACATGGTTTTTCTTGAAACAAAATTCACTCTTTGTGCCCAGGCTTCTAAATGTGGACGAGTAATGCTACAAAATTGGCCATTAGGAAATTCTCGCTATTGTAATTGATAGATAAACTTACCAGCAATGTTCAAATTTATATAAATAAAATTTTCAGCTCAAATATAGGTCCAGCTTAGCCAAAACCAGTAGGACATAATAAGTCTGGGTAAGGTTCGTTGCTGCCAATTAGTACACAATCCGTACGATTTTGATCGGCATGTTACCCATTGTAATGATTCTTAATTCGCAAAAGAAACGTGGATATCAACTAAAGCACTAGTTTAAATTCACTGTTAAAAAACCCTTATACTCGAAACTTTGCCTAAAATAAGCTATCATTGTTTCATTTGGAGCTCAGGCCCTGATTTTGCTCAATTAAGGTAATTATTGGGGGAAAACAAAGATTAAAGCACGAGAACGAATGATTTGGGACAGCACAGCGGTCGTCCTGCCTACAAAACGTTTGCATCACACAAAGATACTTTAATTTGAAACAATAAAATCTAGAACTAAATATTAGATTAGAGAAGTTAAAGCCTCTAACCACAACAGAGATGTTCCATAGAGAGGGAGAAGGAAAGCACCATTTAGATAGAGTTAAAGGAAAGCGGAACTTAGCCACAAGATGAGTTTCCTCAGAAGTCCCCTGCGCATAGAAACAATAAGTTAGGAAGGAATTTTATGGAACAAGATAAAAGTTTACGAATAAAATTGTGGGGGCTGAAATACATGACAGTAATGAACTGAATGAAAATAGTCCTAAGCATGAAAAATCTAACTTATTTCAATCAAAGAGAAAGCTTACTCAACTTCTCAGCTCAGGACATTACCTTTACCACCTGCGAACGCTGGCTTCCGTAGAAACAATAGTCGTATCTTCCAGAGGGGCCTGGCGGAGATTGTGATGTAACAATAATGTAGAGTTTGCAGCATGGGCCTCAAATGATATGTTCAGCTCAGCGAGAAACTGTTGAGTGCGGCAGAATGAGATACCATCCGACCGAGTAAAGTGAGTCACTCACCAATACAGCAAATGGAGACGCTGCTCAATGTAGTGAAACGAGACACTGTTCGATGCAGGGAAATGAGTTCAAATGACACACTGATCAGTACAGTGAAATGAGACACAGATCAGTACAGTGAAATGAGACACCGATCAGTACAGTGAAATGAGACACAGATCAGTACAGTGAAATGAGACACAGATCAGTACAATGAAATGAGACATCGATCAGTACAGTGAAATGACACACCCTTTGATGTACCAAAATGAGACACCGATCAGTACAGTGAAATGAGACACTGATCAGTATAATGAAATGAGACACCGATCAGTACAGTGAAATGAGACACTGATCAGTATAATGAAATGAGACACCGATCAGTACAGTGAAATGACACACCCTTTGATGTACCAAAATGAGACACCGATCAGTACAGTGAAATGAGACACCGATCAGTAGAGTGAAATGAGACAACGATCAGTCCATTGAAATGAGACACCGATCAGTACAGTGAAATGATACACTGATCAGTATAATGAAAT
Source organism: Platorchestia sp. MABIK (assembly GCA_014220935.1). NCBI lineage: Eukaryota > Metazoa > Arthropoda > Malacostraca > Amphipoda > Talitridae > Platorchestia > Platorchestia sp. MABIK. The sequence continues at coordinate 404,604 of JACJUY010000048.1, forward strand.
GAGACACCGATCAGTACAGTGAAATGACACACCCTTTGATGTACCAAAATGAGACACCGATCAGTACAGTGAAATGAGACACCGATCAGTACAGTGAAATGAGACACCGATCAGTATAATGAAATGAGACACCGATCAGTACAGTGAAATGACACACCCTTTGATGTACCAAAATGAGACACAGATCAGTACAGTGAAATGAGACACCGATCAGTACAATGAAATGAGACACAGATCAGTACAATGAAATGAGACACCGATCAGTATAATGAAATGAGACACCGATCAGTACAGTGAAATGATACACCCTTTGATGTACCAAAATGAGACACCGATCAGTACAGTGAAATGACACGCTGTTCGATACAGTAAAATGACACACTGTTCGAAACAGTAAAATGACACACTGAAATCAGTACAGCGAAAGAAGACGCTGTACAACACCACAAAATGGCAGGGATTTTCCTAAGGGTCAGGCATTCCGGAGCTGGCCGTAAGTAGCGCGATGCAATAGCTTGTAGAATTAAATTCCTGAATTAATAAAAATAAATAAACATGAGCATGACGAATAAAAATATACGAATGAAACAGTCTTACATTTTTACATTGCATTTTTGAAAGCTAAGCTGGCCATAGAGATAAGATAACAAAGAGATAATAAAAGGGAAGGTAACAACAGATTCCAGCGTTGACTACTGATCTGATGCGACACTAGGGTTGTGAAAACAGTGGTTGTGAAAAACAACATTCTAAAGATTTCGAGATAATTCAACACAAATGAGGTTCACCACTGCCCACTGACGTTATTTCAACCAAAAGAGCAAATAAAACCCACTTTTTCCCAAATTATCCAGAACACACATTGCACCCTCACACTGTCTGGGCGTTTTGCCGTTTTTAATCTTTTACCGTGGTTCGCATCCAAATATCGCTGGGGAGACGAAAAACACTCCGTGGAGCAGATTCTTACCAATCTAGACGTAGTTTTTTTCCAAAACATCTCCGTCACACACATCTCATAAGTTAAAAGTTTATTTCTCTGCAAAAATCAGGTATGGTCTATCCTTCTTCGTGGCCTCAGTGTACAATGGTTTCTTTGCTGAACATTGAACTGAAATTTTCAGATCCTTCAACTGCCAATATTGAAGCATACCAATTGAAACATTATTGAAGAAGGCTGAACGCTTTTTCATAGCAATGGCTGTTATAGCTACGTACTTCTGATCATTTGCAGGTTTGCGGTCACTCGTATCTTCGATAATGCTGCTGAAACCGTGTCAAGGCCCGAGTCCTTTGTACGAATAAAATTTGGTACGGCTCTGATTCTGATCCCTAGATTAGCAAGTTACCGGGAGATCAAAGTGGGGAAGAAATCGCAAAATGGGACACTAGGCAACAGTGTGTGAGAAATTCATTCCCAATGGGCTTATGCAGCTCACTGAAGCGTAGCGTACTGGGAAACAGTAGAGTAGAACGGGCACCTGTACATTGCGTCATCATTAGGTTCCCGTTTTGGCATAGAAGGAATACAAATGAAATCTACAGGTAAAATGGTGCGTTCATATCTTTGCAGTGACAATGTATAGATGTTAGATGTGCACCTGCGGCATGTGAATTGCCTTGTTTGAAACATTTGAGCACACGAAATGATGCAGTGACCCCAGTATTATCTTCATACTTTAAAAAATTCACTTTTTCCATGGTCGTGAACTTGTTAATCATGCACAACAGTCAAATGAATGCTCTACGGTACGTTACACAAAGCCAATTTATTCGAAGATGAAATTTTCCTGTCCAATAGTCTGTTTATGTTTACTAATTAAGGGGGGTATAATTGAAAACGTTGGCGAGAACTACTTAAAAAGACGCGTAATTATGCAGGAGCTAACTCTGCTTGTTAAAATCCACGAGGATTTTAAACAGCGCACTGAATGCTGATCTAAAATATACTTATTCCTTCCTATTTCTGCATGAACTTAAATTAACGATAGCAGAAAATAAGCGAGGAAATCCCGTGTTAACGCAGTCCTCATTACCGCTTCAATTAAGCCGTGTTCGTTGCAGGACAAAAATGCGAGCGTCTCGTCGGATTCAGACTCAATTCGTCGGACTTTCTATTTATTCTGCTCAGGCTCACTCAGATGAAATCGATAGACAAAGCGATGTACAGTCGAATCAATTGAATTTTATGGTAACTTTGAAGGAAATTATCGAATTAGGTTAGATATTAGTTTAAGCCTCCTTAATGAAAATTATCGATCTCGTAACGTTTATCTTCTCAATTAAGTTTCAGGTTTGATAATTACAAGTTTATCAATGGCTCGATACGTCACCCAGTGATGCGTGTCAGATGTATTTGTAATTTATGTCTGTAAGTTAAGCATTGAAGTCGTGACTCTGAATAGAGGAAAATTATTGGAGTTGTGTCTGTGGTGGGCGTTGTGTAAGGCCGCTCCCTCGGCACCTCTGGATCAGATTTATTAAAGATCACAGTTATGTATTGAGAGCAGTGCGCAGTATAGGAGACCTCTAATTTTTGGAACTTCAAATTCGTGTTCGACCACTTGTTCTTAATTCACGAGATGCTTCAACTTCTCCGTGAAGCAACATTCGTTGTGCCTATGGGTATTGTGATATTTCACTCATCACAGCTGAGAAAAGCCTCGCTTCATCCGATTGAAAATCAACATCAGATTGGATGTTAGTTTAAGTCTCCCTAACTGTAACAGATTAGATTAGGTGTTAGTTTAAGACTCCCTAACCGCAACAAAGGCGTTCCAAAGAGACGAAGGAGGAAGGCACCATTTAGTATGGAGTATAGAGAAAAAGCGGAATCCATGCACATGGTGCATAGAAACAGTGAGATGAGAAAGAAGTTTATGAAACAAGATAGAAGTTGAAGAAGAAAGTAGTACCTGCTGAAAAAAAAGACAGCAGTGAACCCAAAAAATTGATGATCCGTAACAAAACAAAAACTATTCTATTTAAAAAAAAAGTGAGCCTCCCTAACCTTTAGCTCGGAATCTCACATATTCCCCTGGGAGCGCTAATTCTCAGAGATCCAATAGTTGCATCCTCCTCAAATCATCGTGGGGGGGGTTGGAAATCATCGTGTGTAAACAGTGAACGATCATCATGAAAATTTTTCGCCAACGGCATTTAATTCTTGCGAGCGAGGCAACTTTTACTTTCAATTTGTTTTCACGAAATGCAATTTTGAATCAGGGCTGAATCGTACCCTGCTTGAGAATTCATGGGAACATCTTTCTTAATGCAGTTAACACGGAAAGTTTATTGTAAAATCATCTCTAGTTCTCATTTGCAAATAATAGATCCTCACAGTAGATTTTCCTTCAATTCTTTTGCGTCTTCTCGTCCTGCTTCATGAGCATAACGTTTGGTTCATGGCGGAAAGCATTAGAATCAGTGCAAAACTTCTCATCAATCCACTCAAAGCACGGCCCTGTGGGACTCACGCTCATTCATAAAGCACATTACCAAGTAATGAGAGTCTGAATAAATTTATTAATGATGTTCATTCGACATGTCCCAGAAACGGGGTCCATGAGGAGTTCGATGTCAGAGCTCACAGAGCAAGGTAATGTTTGCCATCATTCGGAAGCAGCAAGATGCACAACAGCAAACAGTCTTGCGTCCGTATGTTAGCTACGCAAATGTTTTCGAAGAAGTAAAGAATGAAAAATTACTACAGAACAACACACTAAACTCTCAACAAACTTCTACTACAAGTGCTGCTGATTCTGTCATGGGTAGCTGGGGTTACAACTGTGAAGCGAAAGTCTACAGGATATATAGACGAGAACAGACGCAGCTAGCACCCCTCCCTCTCTGGCATCCTGTGTATCATCGAAAAGCGCTGGAGCCCAAATTGTATTAAAAACAGTCCCTGTATTTAGCACCCTGTTAACCGTACTTCAAAATTTCATGATGGGACTTTATCAAAAATGCTGCATAGTTAAAAAATAATGCATGAGATTCAGTTCACAAAGCACTGATGTACAAGATTGTTTAAACAGTACCTAGACCTCCATCGCAAACGCGACAGCAAAAATTCTAGTTATGCCTATATCATAACGTAATGAGGCCCACGAAAGATTCCTAGGGAACTCACAACTACCTTTAGTTCCTAGGAAAGACCCCGCATGTGACTGAGTTAGAAAAAAAAGATCTTGAATCATACCATTACCCGCCAGCATTGAGATCTTTGAACGTGATATTCGACAATTCATGTTTGAAAGAAATTCCAGCCATAGTCTTTGGGCCGGGACAACCTCATCAGAGCCCATAACATGCGCATGTCAATACCATGGCACCCTAACGTCACATCCATTCAACATTCAATTTTCCCTCATCTTTTACGCAACTCAGTTCTGGCATGTTTGACCTCAGAACGAAATCACCACACACACATGCTAAACAATGAATCTGTTCTTACAGCTCTCTGTCCGAGAATTGAGAGCTTCTGAACCTCACAAATTTTATGCAGCTCAAGCCCCTGCATTGGCTCAACTCGCTCGGCAGTGCGACCTCTTACTTAGCTTAAAGATAACTTTAATCGGGCCCAGCGTGCTGCAGTGCAGCAGGTGTCGCTTGTCGTACAAGACACAAATTAAGCAGCAGAGGCTGCAGCTCTGAGTACGGTTATTGCTTCTGGACACGCCTTACCGCTGAATGAGTATACTCAACTCAAGCTCTTCGCTATAAATAAATAGTTATGCATCTACTCGAGTTGCGCAGTGATTTTACATCGAAGATGCGGACTATTGAACTGCGCTAGGACGCTGGGACGCTCACAGGGACGCTCAAATATTGATTTACCGCTGCACAGCAGTATTTAAAAATGGAGGTTGTCCTCTATCCGCATTTTGGGGACTGTGATCACAGCTCACTCTGAAGATCAATGACCTTAATTTGAATTCGTTGATAACAACTACTTTCCTGAAGATGCTTCAAGAAAAAATGTTTTGCACCATTTAAAAAAATCGAATCAGCAACACTTGTGTCAGATGGTTTGTTTAATTCTCAATGTAAAGATGAACAACTACATTAAAAAACATTCATTTCCACTCTGACGCCATTGTATCGTGTGCTGACCTCTCGTATAAACTTCCTGGCCATCTGACCGCATAATTATTTCTGCTACACATCTCTCTGCAGTATACCCTGTAATTTTTTATCACCCTTTGCGTGGGACATGGTGCATACGCCAGTCAAATTGTTAACCTATATTATAATGTAGTACTGTAATTAACTTCGGGCACTGTGAGAGTAAAAAGATTCGCGTAACATTTCGACCATTATAGCAGCTACACATTCCACCAGCATTTACAATAGCGTAGTTCCTTCCACTAACGCCATAGCGCTGGAGCGGAGCCAACTTAATCTCGCCAAAAACAGTTTCTCATTAAGAAACGAAATGCATTCTAGTCTTGAAATTTTGCTGACAGACACACACGTTCTTAAATTAGTCCTATTGCGGTTCGTTAGTTGGAGAACTGATCGTCAGAAGCAGCGCGTGAAAACGATTGTCATGACGATTCTCCCCACCTCATCGCCGCTGAGTTTTAGCGACCCAGTCTAACTCTGACCCCGTCACATCCGCAATTTTGGCCGCCCTGTGTAAAAGCTATCCTTGAACGGCTTAGATCATTGACGTCTCGACGAAAAAGTTGGACTTGAGAGAGGTAATGGCTCACCCATTTAATGCACCCTGATATAATGGCTTTATTCCCGGAAAGTGAACGATTGAATGAATGAAATAAATATATGAAATGAATTAAATGAATTTCAAGGATATCAGACAGTAGATTTTAAATTTCTATTAACCTTATTTTTCCAGTCACTCCTGAAGACGTTGTGATCCATTCACATAAAGCTCCCGTCAGAAGGGACTGCGTTTCATCGAGATGATGGATAGCGCTGAGAGGAGAGTCAAAAGAACTCTGATTTTTAGGTGGTGGATTAAATTTATTTACAAATTTCATCGCACAAATTCCGGGGATAAATTAATCATGACAAATTCCTTACGAAATTTATACCCAAGTATTGTACGTTAAGTTAGATTTTAAGTTAGCCAAGAAGGGAAGGAGGAAAGTACCATTTAGTATGGAATCAGGAAACGGGGAATCTAAACAAAAGGCATCTATTCACTCTGCTCGTTGAGACAGCAGTACTAATAGAAGTTTACGAAACAAAATAAAGAATGAAGAAGAAAGTTATAGATGATAGAAGAGACAGCAGTGAATCGAAAATATAGAAAAAGCTTGATTATTATTTCAACAAGAGGAACGCCTACCCAACATTCAACTGTGGACCTCCTATCTTCTTTCTGAGAGTGCAAATTCCCAAAGATGCAATAGGTGTACCGCATCCGCCTGAATGAGTCTAGCATTGTATATCCAAGAAAACGAGATTCGGAATATATTTTTTAGGTTTAGTTTTCATTAACCAGTAAAATTTAAATTTGAAGAACACAAGACACTCACTTTTCGTTGTTTGAAACTTTACGAGGCTATAATATTCACTAAAATTCATTACAAGGCATTAAAAATCTGTGAAGATTTTCGATAACAAATTCATCCCAGCAAATAACATCCCTAGGGACATCCGTCACAGGGACATCCGTCACAGGGACATCCGTCACAGGGACATCCGTCACAGGGACATCCGTCACAGGGACATCCGTCACAGG
>JACJUY010000049.1:0-10593 GCA_014220935.1 Platorchestia sp. MABIK
ATCTGAGGTTGCTAGACTTTTCGAACTCTGCGTAGACTATTCGATGCTTGTTCGTTAGTTTTTACTGGTGAACCCCTGACTGAGCTCGGCCGCGCAGCTGCTTATGTAGGCCATGGCGCGGCCTCACTGCCGCAATCCAGCTCTCTGGTTAGTGGAACTGGGGTGCCGCGTTTGAAGCGGTCAAACCTGTGCTAAACGTACGTGGGTGTATTCAGATGTCGCCTGGCTGCTCAGAGCACACGGCTTCTATAGGCTCGGTCCGGCACCCCAGCGCCAAACTTGAGCGCCGATTGGTCGGCGAGTACGGGCGCTTCGAGGCTGTGAGGTGGCGCTTTTAAGCTTGTGTGGTGGTGTGAGCGCACAGCTAGTTGAGACCACCACAGATTCTACAACAAACGTTCCGGATCATTTTCTACCAACTTGTGGAAGAATTTCTATGTTCCGTTTCTTGAAACTGACCGTAATGAAATCTCTTGCAACTAAGAAATATGTTTTGATTGTTTTAATAAATTTATTATACATGATGCTGTGTAAGATCATGGAAACAACTCAAATTGAACTTATCATCATTGAATTTTCTGCTCATTTCAGAATTCTAGCAACAAAATTTTTTTCCGTGGCTGAAAAAATGTTGTACTTATTTCGATACACTGAAGCGTCAAAACATATTCAATAAAATATCATTTCTGACCTTTTAGTGCTTTAAATCCTTTCTATTTATTAGTTGGGGGTGTTGTTTTACCTTTAGAACATGACCTGAGAACAAAGTAAAATCTTAACTTAGAATGAATGAGACGCTTTTTTCCAATAGATCTGAAAAAAAAAATAATTTTATAAATAATCAACGACATCTCAACACAAAAATAATAAAAAATAAATTCAACGCGTATAAGAGCACAACACTCGAGAAAGCGCAACTCGAAACTTCTCTAGTATCTCCCACCGCCTCAAACGCTCGCTGAAGGACAACAGCAGCTCTGAAGTGCGCTGGAGTCAACAGCACTCAAGTCAAGGCAAGCTGACTGCCTAAATAAGATTTCCTAATTTATTGGAAGCCTCGAGAAATGAAAGATTCTGTTGATATTTTTCGGGAGTTGAGGCTTTGCTCATTTATTCAGATTTTGCACGAAAGACTCGTCGAAGCATAATTTAGATGGAAAACAAGCAATAAAAAATAATTGAAGCACACCGTCTGCAATAAACTAATTGAGATAATTCAAGCCCAGTTCATTTAGCGCAATTCACGTGTACTCCGCAATTCTTCAATTTTTTCTTGTTCGGCCGTTCATATGCGTTGCCGGAAGAACGAACTCCACAGTTTAATCTGCTTCATTTATATCTCCTACCCGAAGAATCCACGGCTACCCAATTTACTCAGACACTTTTCTCTCTACTTTCATGCATCCAGTAGGCTCACGGCCTCCGCCACACAGCGGGTGGTCGCCACCAGACAGTCGGTGTGTGGCTGCCGTGCTTGTTTGTGTGCCACGACGCACGCCCGCCACCGCTCCGTCACCGCGGTGCAGGGCGCATATCACAACAATCACACTGCCTCGGTCGAGTCAATCTCTCTTGCCCTCAATAATCTGTGTAGATTGGCATTCAGACTTGCATGTTAGGGCGAACCGAGCAAGGGGGAAGTGCCGTCGAAGACAGGGCTTGTGCCCAATTTCAAGATACACTGTCTCAGGCCACTGCAATTTCAGCTGGGAAGGTAAGACAGAATAACTATTATTATTCGCCTGATTCCTCAAAAAATGATATTATTTTCCCGTTAACAATGTTGAAGAGTAATAAATGGGAATTGAGAGGCAATTTAAATTCAGTTGAGATGTTTACGATATTGTTCATTCTCTATCGTGTTTTCCTTTACCTGGACCTTTATTCCAATGTTTCTAGCTTAATTATAATCTCAATTGAGAACTGCTATCAGTTTATCATAAGACATCAATGCCAGAAATGCCAGACAATTATCAGTCGCAATCCCGTCAAGCTGCAGGCCAATCTTGTTTAAATTTTTGTGAGGAACTTACCTACTCCATTATTAGTGTAGGTAAGTTCCAGGAAAGAGGTTCTACACCCCTCTCCTCCACCCACGTTAACATATGCTAATTCAAATTTTGGAATAAATTATGGCATGAATGCCTAGCTTCATAAAGCCTGATAAAAAAGCTTTGAGAAGTGCCATTCTATCTTATTTTGGAAGACTTAACGGTTCCGTAAATTGAGCAAGTTCAGCACCAAGAAATATTCGCCGTCGTGATAATGCGATTTATAGAAGCCAGTACACAACAAGGAATCAAAAATACATTTGTTTGTTGAAGTATTTTCAAGAATATGGGAAATATATCTTAACGTAGATCAGTATGGAATTTGATTATTTAATTTTTTCTGATGACTATAGGTATACTTGCCCTTATAAATTCTACTCTCTTTCCTATTGTATGAAAATCTCACAGTAATCCTGCAGTAAGGAAATAACTTACAGTTCAACACACCTCAAAACATATAGAAATTTTATTTTATATTTTAAATTATTGAATTTTTTACGCAATACATGCACGCGGAATTTCAATGAAAAAATTTTCAAATCCAGCTACGCCGTCTGCGTGATGCCTTGTTTTCTGCGTGATGAAAATAACAGGCTCTGGGATTGAGTCTGAAGCTTTTCAATTTCACACAAAGCTCAATTGCTGTCGTAGTTTCACACAAAACTATTTCAAAGTAAAGAGAGATTGAAACGCCCTTGGTTTCAAATTGTTTATTCAGTGCGTAATTAAGCGAGCGCTTCCTCTCAAACATCCTTCCTTCAAGTTTCGCAATACTTTAATTTCTCTAGAAGGCACAAATTCCCATTGGATTGCGATGGTTTAAGAGAAAGTGCATCATGATGTAACGAGGGCGGAGAGTGGTACTAAGTCACCTGAGCTACAGTTGAAGCCATTTATCCACATCATATCAATCTAGAAAAATAGAGGCTTCTGGTGCAAAATAGGGGCTTCTGGCGCAAAATAGGGGCTTCAAGCGATTTGTAGGGACTTCAATGGTAAAATAAGGGCTTCTGATGCAAAATAGGGACTTCAAGTGCAAAATAAGGGCTTCTGGTGCAAAATAAGGGCTTCAGGCGCTACTAGCGCACCCTCAGGAAGCGTGCAATTGAAGTGCACACAAATGAACTCTATGGACGTCAGGAGAAGGTGGCAGCGAACAACTGAGGGATCGAGCTTTGCCACACCGAGGAGTAACTGATGCTCTAAAGTGGTCTTAATTGAGCATTGTTCAGTTAGCGGATCTATTTTGAACTGACTTTTTTTACGGAAATGAAAGCCTCGCGGTCTATTTAGTACTTGTCTGTTTCATAAGAAATTGAATGTGACGGTCACCACGGTACATTCAGCTCAGCACGGTTAGCTGAGCATGCATGGTCAGCACAGAACGACCAGATCAGGACTTTTGGATCAGCATGGTTGCATCAGCACATGTTGAAACGGTTTTTGACATTGCATCAAATAGCTGTACTAATTTGCACAATTTATTCACTGTATGATTTTGAAAAATGTCAGTAATATATTTATACGCTTGCTCTGCTTGTATCACCAATACATGTACATTTAATGAATTTGAAAAGCAAAAGGAAGGACCGTTCAGCATTATACATATTACTTTCAAAGCACTTTTCTCGTAAAAAATCTAGAATTGTTAAATTGTACTTCGTGGCATGTTCACGTTGCATCCAATACTGCCTTCAACGTCCAAATTGCACGCTAAATACCAAATTCATTACAACTTCAGTGCCGCACGCGGGGTCCGTGCATCTTACTTTGGTAGAGGTAGAGCTGCGTAATGTAGACTAGATTAGCACAATTGATGGTAGATTCTTGCCGCATTACCGTCAGTGCGGATAATTCGCTGCACTATTACCCTCGTGAGTTAGTGCTCACAAACTGCCGATTATTTCCGCACTACTTCACCCGTTGCTTCCAGCCCGCTTCCTGCGCGTCTACTTGCGGCCGGGAGTTGTAGAGAGGTTGGGGTCTTTGAAATTTCTCGTAAATGTAGAAATTGCATTCCTCTTGGGCAGTTTTAATCCATAATTTGGATAAGGTATCCTCGATCACATTAATGACCGTGGCGGCATATTTTCACGTTCTGAATATGAGGCGGTGAGAACGATTTTCAGTGAGAACACGATTTTTGTCTCTGGTTGAAATATAATTTAACAAATCGGGAAAACATAATGCATATTAAATGATTTACATTGAAATTGAAGGCAGTGAATCAGTTTTTTATTCAAATCAGTTTAACTTTTTTATTCGTATCCCAGGTACCTATTTCGATTAAAATTCGACCTTGTCTATTTAGAACTCATTATACCAGACTGTTCATTACCTCTTCCCAAAAACTGAATAAAAAAATATCGGGTTTTAAAAAATTCTCTGAGAACACTTTGAACAATGTTCAGACAGAGTAAATAAGTATTGTTAACTACAGGGAGCAGGGGTATTCTAAAATGTTTAGTTTAAAAGCTTCAGACTTAAAATGCCGCGGCAGATCAACCTCAGGGCCACCCAGGTCTCTTGACATGAGACCCGTAGACTGCTACTTTTGGGGACACCTGAAGTTGTTAATATGAGAAGCACCAGCTCCGTCCGATGAAGAATGTTTCTGCGGGATTATTGATGTCTGTACAATAATTGTGAAAACTCTCAGGAGGTCAGTCGTTTACTTGAGTCGAAAATTTATGAGGAACTTGTGAACGAGGAAAATTTCATGGAAATTAGTCATATTTAATTGGAAAACGTATCGAAGATCAAAAAAGTTTATGTTAATGACAATTATTAAAACATATCACGAATCTGTTTGCAACGGGTATGGGGTAAGGGCTACCTATTTACTATTTGCAACGGGTATGAACTGTCGGTATTGTTAATAGCGGGCTTTTGTTTAAAAATATGTAAAGACTCAAAAATTCTAAGGTCAGATTGGGTTTAGACAGTCTAAGATAAAAACTTCTTGGGTCATCGCACGGGTTTGAAAACTCTTCACGCACGCATCGCAGTAAACGGGCAGAAAATCGAGCACAGGTAGTAACTTAATACCATACATCAAATTTTGCATTCCTACAAAATAAACACATTCAGAATTTCACTTTTCATTCACCCGACTACATTCTCTCACAAGCAAGTCTTAGTAACCTTTAAACTATACATTTTTGAAAGCTTCTCCATACAGTAAATTATTCTTATTTAACCTACTAAAACGTTACGTTGAAATTTGTAGAAAAAAATCTGAGGTGTATCGTGCTTAACGTAGCCTTAGCTTACATTCGAGTGGCATTCTATGTACGGTACTTATTAGGCTCTCATGAACTCGCCAAGTTGTTTGAGTAGTTGCTTGTTTGCTTGGTTGTAAGCCGTCCAAGCTCTGCTTCCAATTGTTAACTTATAACAAAATTTGGATACAGGGCTTTAAGCAAAAAAAAATGAAAAGCGGAAAATTTGTTTATATCAATAAAATAGGATAAATTCCTTTATTGCCATACGTAGGAAGAAGTTGTTGTTCTTCATGCTCCAACTTCCTATAACAATTCGATGGACTGTTTTGAGAATGCACTTTGTTACAAATCTCCGGTAAACAGAAATCATTTTCTATGGAACTTCCAGGTACTTTTTAAAAAAAGAGTTTTAATTGCTTATGGGCTATTCCGCTCTCCTTAAAAAGCAATATAACCTATTAATTTAGACTATTCCACTCTCCTTCAAAAGTAAGATTCTCGACAAATTTTGGCTGTTTCACACTCCGAAACAGCAAGATTGCCAACTGACTTTGCTGTTAATAATTGATTTTTAGTTTGACAATTTTTCAAATGGGTGGTGGTGGCAATTTTAAGTATGACAAATTTTCATCTTTAAATTTGCTGTTTAAGTATTTTAGTACATGGGTTACTCACTCCTATCTCGTTTGACATCCTTCCACTGCTTATGCGTGGGGCATACCTTTGCATGGGGCACACCTTTATGTGGTGGCACACCTCTGTGTGGTATCACACAGTGACCTCGTGACACATTGTTCACTCTCCTTTGTTACACACACATGCACACTCACACAGAACCTTAATATGACGGTGCATATTTTATTTAATGACATCCCTTCGTACAGTCCCTCAAAATCTAATATCCAACTGCACAACCAGCACGCGTGCACTCATTCTTACAAACCTCACTTCCCTACTCTAGAACAAATCCCCGTTACTGCCTCCCATATTCCTCCACCACCTCACGCTTGCCGCCTCCTTATCTCCTGACACTGGAAAGTCGCTCCAGCTCTCTCACTATGGGCAGGGCGAGCGAACATCAGATCTGCAGAGGCCGTCTCGTCTCTTAGCGGTGTCGCATTATGTCCGTGTTACTGGGTCGGCTCCCGCATTCCTTGTGGCTCTCGATCTTGGCGGCTGATAGGCTTAGCAAGAGAACAGTGTCTTTGTCTCCTGAGGAGCGATTTACTAATAAATTATACAAGGAAAGACTCGGTACGCTTTGTTATTCTCGTAAGTTTTGTTCGTTTTCCTTATTAAAGAAATGATATTGTAATTTCTAAAATACTAGAGCATGTCTCAGGCCCATTGTTATTGAATTTGGCTAAAATATTTTTGTCGTACCTAGCGATTTGCCTTGAAAATCGTAACTATGTAGTGCTGACTAAAAAAGAGCAAGTGCTTTAGAATTTGCTACCCGAATTTCTCCATTTTTCTGTTAAATAGGCTTCAATTGTAATAATTTTCTGGTACAAAAAACTTATACGTTACACTTCCTTGTCTTCATTTATGAGGGCAAAATATTCATGCCTAAGTACAAACTGTGAAGTTATAGTGGTTACGCTGGTCACTGGGCTAAACCTCACATTTTGATGGTAGTCTGTTCCCTGACTATGTTGTCTGTGTGGAGTGCTTAACAAAGATTTGCGGTCAATACTAACTACGCAAATAAAAACGATGTCGAAATACACTAAGTTAGAGTGATTTTGCTTGACAAATTTAGTTTTATTGACAACATTTATTAGTTTTATTCATAGAAACTGCATCAACAGTGAGATGATAATTTTGAATCTGAGACGTGTAAGAACTATCATGAATAAGCTACAATCGCAGAGGCTACATTTATCAATGTCAGTGAATCGACGGTTTTGCAGGTGCGTGAGCTAAATTACTTCGTCACAACATTTTTTCTCCGGTGGATTCTGATGTCGGTTTTCATGTTTTCGGCCTAAACTTCCAATTCATCGTTTTCTTCAGGTGATCAACCCACAAACTACTTCTCTATTTAGCAAATAAGCTTTGGGGGCTCCTGAAATATCTTATATACTGCCTGAGCAGTACAGTCACACCAGCAAGAGGTTTGCTCCCACACCCTGTTTTGCACTGAAACTGTTCATTCTCACTTATCTTTACAGGAGGCTACCTCACCAATAGATATGTCTTATATACTACTTCTATATTTCGGGCTATATAACTCTCCTCAGCCACAGATATGCCTTCAAGACATCTATCTATACGAGTATAACTTCCTTCAGTTTTCATGCCGTCTTTGCTATCCCTTTTACATTTTTTATCCCCTTTCTTCCAAACTTGCTGTTTCTATGCGCAGGGTATCCTGAGTGGGAACGCACCTTGTGCACAACCTCCCGTTCTCAACAGTTCTTCCGAAATGTCCCCTTCTATTCGCCTTCTTGAGATCGCCTTTGTTGTGGCTAGGAAACTTGAAATTAATATAGCAATAAAAATGTTTATTGTTATCTGCATAGCTATGCTCACTTCATATGATATTCTAGGCTTTTCTCATTGCCGTGTAGGTAGGTACTGACGTTCCAGGGATAATTGATGCAGACAAAACAAAGCTGTTTCTTAATTTTTAGTAGACACTAAATGTGCGATTTTATCAATACTGTGAAGCCATTATCAGCAAGCAAGTATGTACAGCAAGACGAAGTTGCCTTACTTCCAAACCATGGATTTTTCATCAAACGTTTATTGCTCGAAAATAGCTTAATTTTCAGGGATCTACTGATTGGTAAATCTCTCAAAAATGAAAACCTTTACTCTAAAAGTTTTTTGTTTTCCCAGTGTGCGCTAAAAATTTGCGTTCGCATTTGAAAACGTTTTAAAACTATGCCAATATGTATCACTAAATGAAATTCTAAAGCAGATTACGAAACTTTCCAAGCCTCGTGAAAATAAAAATACGAAATTAAAATGTAACTAGTACCCGCTCTTTAGCTCAGTAAAATCTTTTCTTAACGACGATTGGGTGTAACGAACAAGAGATCGAGTTCATATTTTTTAATTTGCTATTTTCTTATGGAATCGTGATGTTTCATGTAAACTTGAATGATAAAGCGCTTAAAATGATAAGGCTTAAAACGCTTTTAAAAAAAGGCTTAATAAGGCTTAAAATGAAAACATTTAATTTTAAAAAAGACTGGTCGTTATACTGAACGCTTCACTTCGATGAGTCATAATCAAAAGAATATGAAACAACGGTAAAAAATATATTACAAACAAAGTCAATGCTTCTAAAGATGAAAAACGAATAAAAAGGAAAAACCTTGAACAATTTGTAACGAATAAGCTGACTGAGACTCACTCAAACGATGATAGCGTCGAAGAATATAGAGACTCCAAAACGCAGTGATCGAGGTTTTTAGAAGCGGAAGATGAAACATTCTCATTTTATAGAGAGCTAAAATGTTTTACACTGGAATAGATGGCTAATTAGGAAGGACTGGAAGGTGTAAGGTCAGTGCGGAAATTCCTACCGGCAACGCGAACTCTTGTGGTAGAGCCTACGTATTCAGCCGCACACTGTGCGCAGCTGCGTTGATTGATCACTCGAAGGTGCACGCCTCTTGGAAGTTTATCTTCATTGTTGAAAAATGAGCCGATATAATTATTGTTAACGCGAGCGAAACGAAAATCATTGAACATGGAAAATTTTGATAAAAAGACAAGCAGATCTTTCTTCAGTTTCTCAGATTGGCGGCAGAAAGGAGGAAAAGGGCAAAAAACTAGTTTTTATCAATCATAGATATACATGGAATTGAATAAAAATTTCTGCTTAGAACCTTTCAAATATATTTCAAAAACGGGAATGATCCCAGTTTTAGTAGTAAAAAACAATACAATGTTCTCATTCAAAGCGTTCTTCCTCGCTCTATCATTTGTCTTAAAATTTTCAGAAAAAACAAATCTCAGGTTTCTTTTGATGATGTAAGCTTCATTTACTCCGCATGTTTCCAGATTTTTTATATTCTAGATACTCATACACGTTCTTACAATAGATGTCATTTGCACCATAACCTGAGTGGAACCAGCTTTTTGAATGTAATGATGCTTTAAAAGTACGTTTTTGAAAAGCAATTAGTTTAATACTTGCTGTAGATTGCTTGTCACATAACACTCGGTTCGAAGCCGCAATATGAAGCATGCCTGTGTTGTCTGCGTACTTATCAGAAACTTTTTAAAATTTTAACTCAATATTTCAAAATTCAACACTACCACTGCAACTAAATATAATGCATTGAACTATATCATTACCACGCTTATATTGGACGGCATGTTGTTTTTTCAGGAGTGTCGCTTTGGTCCACAAGTCAGGGCATTTAATATTTTCGAACATTTGGCCGTGGTGACGCATGTTTACTCTGACCAGAGTGACGGCTCATTTACTAAGCCTGTAATTGGTTTTTCATCAATGAAAAATTCCCTATAGCCCTCGTATATCATCCTTGGGGCCAGAAATTTCAACTTTATTCTACTAAAAATTGGGCCAGTTTTGAAAGTAATTTTTTACTTTAATAGCAATGTTTTTCCTTTAATAGCAATATTTTTACTTTAATAGCAATATTTATACTCATTTTTTTTCGAAGAATGGTTGTACGGGCGAATCTTTCCGGTTGCCAACACGATAAAAATGGTCAAATCTGCGTGGTAGGACAATTTTATCGCGAGCCGCATCATGCGTCAAGTAAGATATTAGGCTATTTGTCGAACCCGCTTTGTGTACAATTATTATTTATTAATGAAATATTCACAGATTTTGTGAATTTGGAGACGTGTGTGCACTCCTGATAACTGTTATCATTAATGAATATGTTCGTCTTTACTATCCACGCAGTACACAAAGAGCGATAAAAAAAGCGATGGCTGCTATTACTTTCACAGACATGGCTAAACCTGGAAGAAAAATGTAAAATAGGTACATGTATAGCGTAACTGTCGAATTCAAAGCTGAGATTAAAATTTTAAATTATACATGCATATTACCGACTATAAGCCGAATTTTCTAACGGTGCGAGCTGTTTTTGCTAAAATCCTAAACATCGATTCTTTTGTCGGATGACATTTAAGCACACAGTCCCAGGCATAGGGGAAGATTGTCGGACTCCCCGTCTTGGAGCGGCCCTGTTGTGTTGTCAAACTCTCTGCAATGGAGCAGCCCTGTTGTGTTGTCAAACTCTCTGCCATGGAGCAGCCCTATTGTGTTGTCAAACTCTCTGCAATGAAGCAGCCCTGTTGTGTTGTCAAACTCTCTGCCATGG
>JACJUY010000049.1:10662-29266 GCA_014220935.1 Platorchestia sp. MABIK
GCTATTGTAGCGAGATGTTGTCCAGTCCATGAGTGCCAAGAGTTACCGTTCTACTGCATGCATCAGGATCTAATAAATTTTGATGCTAACTCCGCAAGGCATTAATTATGAACGTCACTAATCATTTCTTACCTGTGTGCTATCGCTCCCATGTACCCAGGCTCCAAGTTTTTTCTTCAGCTCCACGGAAAGTAGATTTTTGGCTAAAACGGTCTTAAAATATCCTACCTCAGTCAAGGTCTAGAAACGAAAGGTCTCTGAGTCGTAGTACTTACGAATATCTCTTTAATTTGAACAAGAGATCCACAACGAATAATCTCAAGTTCCTAGTCGTGTCAAATTTGATGTGTCTGTCGCAATTTTTTCAAGGCAAGTTTCTACCAAATTAAATCCCATTGACCTGTTTAGCATAATTCTGAAATTTAGCTTTCCATCGGCGACCTCAAATAATCATCAGCTCCAGCTTTTGCACAAGTTAAAAAGATTTTCGAAGTTTGCACCGTTTTTGAAGGCATTCAAAATAATCGGAGCTTTGATGAGGGACTTTTGAGATTAGTGATCTGCATTTGATACATTCAGAATAAGCGATTTTCAATGTAATGATGAAAGTAAACTAACAAATAAAAATCTGCACTAAAATTTAAGAGAAAGTATGTCAAGAAGTTTAAAGCTGCTGGAATTCACCGACATTGTGAATGGCATTTTGTAATCACAAATTACAGTCAGACAAAGGGAATGTAATTCAATCCAGAGGTGTGTACAAAAATTCTACTCCCATCACTGCAATGCCTGAAACTCTGCAACAAAATAACACCACGGATCGAGATGGACATCAAAAATTCGGTGACTTAAAGCAGGCACACAAAATGTAGCCATTAACGTACAAAGTAATCACTAAACCAACTTCATAAACAAAATATCCTAACTAACTAACTTGAAAACTGGAATTCATTTTCTCTCAGCTCTGTTAGAAATAAGCTGATGATGAAAAAAACTGAGATAAATTTTGCACAAACTTTTAATAAGATCTGTGGAGGACTGGCCTGGATGTAATCCATGCTGCGGCTACTATATATAAAATTTCAATAATCATGCGCTATACATTTGTGAGTGTTTGAGTGAACATTCGAAGTATTTTGAAGCTTGAAAAAGTTTTTTTTGTGAAAATTGCGATAACTTAGATGTGAAAGAAAATTAACGGGATGTCCGTTTTGTTTTTGCTTGGATTGTAGAGACCGCAGTGGCTCGATTTAAAAAGTTAGTATTATTTCGAAGGTCACTAAATGTACAAACTACAAGAGAAATTTTGAAATGGTATTTCTATTGCAATGTGGCAAGGTTCTCAATTACTTTTAGATTAGTAAAGGATTGATGATGCAAGAAATGTACAACACTTCTTCGTGGTTTTACCTAAGCCTCATCTGAGATTTAAAGAGGAAGGCAAGAGATTGTGAGAAGCAGTGGGTTTATAAATTGAGAACAAATTTATGAGTAAACTTTAAGGTTGGTTTAGGAGTGAAGCAACATTAAAGGTAAAAAATATATTCAATATTAGCAAAATAACGAAGTTAATAGTAAAGCACTCGCAAAGCAGTCCCAAAAATGAAAAGGGTAGTTGTTCAAATTTGCTACACATGCGCAGCTTTCCTTATCCCATGTAAAATTAAGTTCGTGTATTGCTGCGCTGATACTTCATGACATCAGTTCAGACTCTAAACATGACGGTCTTTTTGCCTCAAAACCAGAAGTTCAACGCAAGTAAGCTCTGAAGACTTGACATTTTTGAAAAGCTCATTCCCTCATTCCAGACAGAAGCAGACTGTTAAAAAACCGGAAATTTGGCTGAGGAAGAAGCGAGTCTCCCTGAGGCATGACGCTCGGGAGAATCCTGGCTTTGATGCGAGCCTGTTGCTTTTTGAACTGAAGTCGCTGGGTGCCCGATTTGAGTGCAAAAGTGACGAAAAATACAAGATAGAAAGGTGACTGGCACTCACAAAAGGTTGTCCGAGCCTTCAAGGGTATGTGTAAATGCAGTGAGGCGGACACTGAAACAAGTTCTCTGGAGAACCTACAAGCTCCTGCAAATGAGAAGCCTGCTGGTCATTTGAGAGTGTAAATAGTGATCGAAGACGTTCAATACGGACTGGTAAAAAAAGACCCATATAAAGTTCTGTTAAAGCGCGAAAATAGCTCTTGGTGTAAGTGAAAAATCAATTGGGAAAGCTCGAGACGAGCTCTTAAGGATTTTGCTGATCCATTTGAGACGACTGCTGCAAGACCCACGTAATTATTTATCAGACTGCAATAATTTTCACCGCCCCTTGCAAGATGATAAAATCCACTTAAGCTTTAACTTAATTGACTCTTTTGTTGATCATGAAAATTTTATAATGATCCAACGCGTGATGTGCTCAGTTCAAGGATAAAACAGATGTTTTAAGCTGTGATTTTGCTATTTTTGAGTTTTTAAGCTTATAGGTGAAGCGTTTAACAGTCTTCATCCAGATTTAATTAAGCTCATCACAAATTAATGAAATTTCAATTATAAACTATTCATTTCTCATTCTCAATCAGAGATTAACTTGTGAGACAATGCGGCTCTACACTTAGTGTATTTACTGCTCCAGGCATTCTGTGCTGCCTCTGAAGCTCCCGGCACGTGCCAATACTACAAGATGCGATTACTCAAAGCTGACGGACTCGATGTTGTGCTCTTTGAAGGAGCCCTTGAAAGAAGCCTCCCGATTCCCCCACACTTTTGGCTCCTTAAATCCGAGCCTCGACGTGTTTTTCCCGCCGCACCGACACGTCTCTAGTTGGGATGTGATCAGCCGTGACGGGCGAATTCTGGTCGTAGAATTCTTTTTACGTGACGATATTTGAAACAAATTGCCTGCTCTAATCTTTAGACAACTGAACACATTGTATTCACATGTGCTCCCTAAAGCTACTATACTCCCCGTTTGTCATTACAGAAAAATTGCATTCTGAGGTGCTTTCTTTCTACCGAGACGCTGTCGTAGCCCTTCCAAATAGCTCTGCAAAAATACTTGTGAGACAGGACGTTACACAATTGTCATTGCATTTGTTAATTATAGCTTCCAACAGTCCAAAAAAGCATGAATAAAATCTATTCTCCTGCAGTCACATCTGCAATTGACCACAGTGACATGTGAGGCACATGATGTTAAGCGTCAGCCAATTTCCATGCTGTTTGCCTTCCTAGTCTTCAATGACACTCGGCCCAAATAGGACCCATACGGTGGGCTGTTTGCTTGTACAGTTTTACAATGAATAACGAAGAGTTGTTGCTCCTCGCTGTAGTCTGAGCATTGGGCTTTTAATTCATCGACTCGGTCTCTAATACTGCTAGCTGCTTTGTCTCCGTCTTAGAGTGCGTAGATCTTGGGTAATCGTAGTACTAAAGTCTTCGGTAATTCCAGATTGGGGATCAAAGGTCTGTTGAATGCTTAAGAGTGTTTGTAGATGGATTAATTAATACACAGAGAACTTTTGCAATCGATTTGATAACTCTATTTACGATATTTTCTCTCGAACTTAAGCAGATGATTTATTGATAGATGTTATATTTTTTAAACAGCTCTGGGCAGCTTGGTCAGTTGATCTTGGGATTGAACGTGCTGTTCGAGGATGTGTTTCCTATGAGTTAGCCTTATCATTTTGTGAAAAATGAACGCCCAAAGCGGGATTGTCAACCAATGCAATTCGTCGCAACGCTACAGCTGGCAGTGCAAATTCTTTTAAGTCGACTCGGCTACGCAACGTGCGACAAGTTCGAGCCTTAGCTTAATGAAATTTGAATATAAAAAGCACTCAGTATCTGGTAAATCTGTATTACTAAATTCTGCAGCCCAGGAAGGTTGTAGAACAACAAACCAATTTGTTGTTTAACATAGACACATAATCGTTGTAAGGGTATTAAACATACGCTAAAGCCCGTCTGAAATCCAGCAACTCGCAGCCGTTTCTTCCGTTTTTGCATGCTTCTTCAGTTCAAAAATTAATTCTGTTTTGAAAGAGTTTTGTTCGTTTATGAAAGACTGTATTTTTTTCAGAGCAATTTTCTTTTGCTTCTAAAGGAGTGGTGCTGCAATATGTTTCATTTCCGATTAATTAAACATGAATGAAATGGGATATTTTTTGTGCTGATGTGGTGATGTATCATAATGATATGAAAATATTTTTATTACCCCAAGAGATTGACGGAAAAGTCTTTTTTTTGTTTGAATTGGACATTTTCCATTTTCTATCTCTTGTTCTAGAGATTTGAAAACTGCCTAGTACGCAGCAGAGGTGTCTTCTCATGGTGTTCGATGTATTTCACGGAAGCTATCTCCACAAACTAGCTGTTCATTGTTAATTATAGCTTCAATAAATTTAACATGAAGAGGTCTAAATAAACTAAATAAAATGATTTATGAAGTACTTCAGAAAATTGTCCTCAAGAACCATTTGCCACAGGATCCAAATGGCCAGCGCTGCAACACCTCTGCAGGACCTACTTCTGGCGAGCACGTCTTACGCTTCAACCTGCACTGTACTTCCTGTGCAGCGTCGACTGTCCACTTATCTCTGTCTGCTTCGGTTTGCTAAGATCATTTTGCTTCTTCCCCGCGTAATGTTCGACACATCAGGGCTGCACAATCAAAGCGAAATTAGTGTACCGATCTAGACGTTCTTACACTTTCAAAGGACGAATATGCCCTTAAATTTGTCCATGCATTGCTAGATGCAAAATTTCACTCCTATAGCTGCTAAGTAATCAAACTTTCAGCAAGCGTAGGCTAGGAAATCCATCGCAAATCCATCACAATTTTTTCCCCTAACTTTTGGAGATTAGAGGCCTCATTATACCACATCGGAACAGCAGCGTTTCCTTGCTCGTGTAAGATGTCTTGCGTGCATGTAATAGTCTAAAAATTTTCATACGGTCTTTGCGAATCAAGAGTTCAGTATTTTATACTACTACCAACCATCACTTTTTTAAGTCGTGCCTTCCTTACGTAGAAATATAAAATGTTTTTGCTTCAGTACGGGCTATCTATTTTCGATTCAATTCTGTCCTGTTTTCGGCTCCTAATATTTCATCTTTAATTGTCATTTTTTTTAGATATTTTTACCATTCTCTCTCTTTCTCTGCGCTGGTCTTGTGTGGAACCGCGCCTGGTGTGTCGTTTCTTTCGAAGACCGACCTACCTACTTCATTTTAATAATTACTAAACTGCACTAGTTGTGCGGCCTAAGCATAGGTTAGATTACTCCAATGATTTTTTTTCTGCTAAGATTGCCTTTAAAATCTGCTTAATGAAAATTCCAACTTGAAAGTTATATTTAGAAGATGAATGAAGTACAAAAATCATAGGATGGCCGACTCTCCTAGTTCCTGTGAATGATGAGCATTAGTGATCTAGCTCGGATCGGGCTTCTCATTACGCTTTGAAAGGAAAATCGCTATGACTGGGCGAAGAATTAAAAAACAGCTTAACTAATCGACACACAATTTCCCTGTTTGATACCCACATGAATCAGCTGTGGTGAGGTAATAATCTCCCTTCGATCTTTGCACCTAAAATCCCATGATGTCAGTGGTAAATGAACGCAAGCAAAATGATTGTGAATTTCGCCCTACGCTCTGTGGGCCTGATGAAGAAGTTGCCGGTGCTGAGATGTCAGCTGAGTGCGACGAACATGTAGACTGACGGCTTCTCTTTAAACCTCCACGTGCTTCTCATCAGGCATCTGCGTAAACAGAAATTAAAGCATACCTCCTGGGTGATATGCGCGATCTGAAAAGTTACTAAAATGGAGACGCTAACGATGTGATTATTATCGAAGTAAAGGGTTTAATAAATCGACAATTTTGGTTCTAGAAGCTGTGGGCTTCATCTGTCTATCTGTTGCGATGAAAAAACTCCCTTGTCATAAATTTTAGAAAACTGTCCTAAACTTGTTGTGGCACGATGAACAAAGGGTATTTCCAATATGTTTTTTCAAAATATTCATCAACACTTATAAATTTTGTCATTGATCACCCAACATCACTTCACTTGGGTTTGTGTGATCAGAAAACCCTTAACACAGATTTTTATTTGATTTTAGAAAATTTTAGGGAATGCATTTAAAAAATACCGGTAAATTTACTTCAATTTACCACCTCAGTAATGAGGTTGACATCACACCTTGAATTGACATCTTAGTGTCAAGGACAACACAAACGCAACTTCATCACACCCAGTAAGATGGTTGTTGTATTAGCAAATTTATTCTAAGTGCTTAAGGCCAAAGAGAAATGATAATGATCTGAAAGAAAACAAGCATTTTTCCACGTGACCATGCCTCTTTCTCACTTAATCATCTTCGATTTGATTATATAATGAATGGCAGATCACAATAACATTCTTCAAATGCTAACCCGCACTATTTTAAATAAAGCAGACATACTTCTGAGCTCGAAGCGAACTTGTCACGTTTACTTCTCTACCCGAAGAAATTATTTATAAAATCAGCCAGTTCGCATTTTACTGCAAAGTCAGTTTATGAGTCATCATTGGTACAAATTGGTTCAAGCCAACTCAACTGAACTCTAGAAGAATGCCCCACCAAAATTGATTATTGTGGTCTTATCAAACCACAACATTCCGCAAGAACACCATTACACGCTCCCTTGCACGCGCTTTGTTCCTTCGTTAGCCGATGTTTTAGCAGAATTTTCACCAGAGCTCAGTTTCCGCAATTTTGGCAAACTCGCTCGACCAGCGCCGTAATTTTGTCCCAATGCTTCCGCTGCAAATGAGTTACACCCGCTTATTTTCTGGCCACAAATCTCAGAAGACTTTTTTGTGCAGCCCTAATTTGAACTGATGCCCGCATGCGAAATTGCGCTACGCCCTCCTGTCCTTCTGCGGCCGTCGCTCGGGTCGCCACGATGACAATTCTTATCCGTTCGAAGAATAGAAACCTGCACTCCATATTTCTTCTCGAGTCGTTGAAATCAAGACTTTATTGGAGTATCCAGTCTTTTTAAGCCAGTTCTTAATTTATTGGAAATGCTGACCGCTACTTCTGCGGCGTAGCGGGTCACTGGAACTGCCGCTTCCCTTTTCTCTACCCACCAATTGATTAAGCCCGCAATTTTATCGATGTAGTATATCCTCTCTTTTCAATTGTCTTTCACAAGCTCAAAATAACCCAATTGTTCAATCAATTTAGTATCAATGGTTAAATTTAGTAAAAAGTCTCAGTATCAGAAAAGTTTTATCAGTAAAGCCTTCTCAGTAAAGCCTTCTATCTCTGAAAACCTGCACTTAACTGGGCATACGCTCACTCATGCAGAAGCGATGAGAGAAGACCACGAACATAATATGCATAAAAAATAATATTTTACAACCTGGTGTTTACTATTCATTAACCTCTGAGAGCTCAGTTTACACGTCAGAAACTAGTTGTAGAAGCAATCTGGATGGGAAGATTGTCTTAAAAAGAAAAAACTACCGTTTGGAATATTCTTATTGATGAAGCCCATTCTCGCTGCATCAAAGTTTAAACTGATTTAGTCTATAGTATTTTTTTCTTTTAAAACATAGTTGCCATCTGCAGACGTCAAACCTGCACCACTGCTCGGAGGTGAACATTGTGTCAACGTCATTCTTTGGTTCAACGTAGAATAAAAAGTTTCTTTAGTCTTTCATTTTTTAAGTGTATCATTAATATTTATTCACTGAGCTCCTCAATTTCTTGATCAATTATTATTCTTTTCTCAAGAGCTCTTGTACTGGAACCATAATTTAAAAAAAAGGGTAAATAAAATATTGTAGTTTTTGTAGCCTTGTCTACTTGGGGAACCGCCTGATTCGAATTTCATTTCAGAGCATCCCTCACACAGTGAACAAAAAATTGATATTGCATGACCTTCTATGGTTAAGCGAAATTTCATTTGTTTCATTCACTGCCCTTGCAATGTTCCTCGAATGTTTATGCAAACATGCAAAATGAAACATAAGGTCGATGCTTCTGTCTCATCTTCAATAAAGTGTAAACTTTGCACGGTAAACCTTACCGCAACTCGGTCATCCATGACTCTGCTTTAAAACAATCTTTTCATGCCGCAACCCAGGCGTTTACCCAGCCGTATCGTACCGAGCGGTGTATTAATTCATCCATACCGTAATCATGCTATACTGCAACCCAGCCGTATCGTACCTAGCGGTATGTTAATTCATCCATATCGTAATCATGCTATACGGCAACCCAGCCAGTAGGTGATCCATCATGTATTCTAGCCATACCGAAACCTAGGCATACCGTAACCCATCAATGTCGTTACCCTGCAACACTCGCTAACACAACTGCAATCCACCCTAGAAGCGAGGGTTACCCATTCTGCAGTTATTCGCAGAATTCTTCCGCACTAGCAGGCATCCAGCTTTCTTTCTCACGATTGAGAAAAATAAGACAACATGGCAGCTAATCACTTAGCATGCCTTCAGTTGGAACAATTACACCTATTATGGTCGAAAGACTGAACCAAACGTGCCCCACACAGCACACTTGACAGCATCCCATGGTGTAACAATTGCACTCATGCTGTTCCAAATGCAACACATAATTGGCTGCAAAGTGAGTGTGTAAATGTTCTCACGAACTATTTGCTCGTCTTTTCGTCTACATGATTTTTTCTTGCACTTTTTTGTTGTTAAGACTAGTTTATCCCTAGTGTATAGCATTTGTTAAACAATGAGTCGAGTTATCAAGCTGCAATCCGAAGCCATGCCGCCAGACATGAATCACACACAGGCAGTGGAGCAGAAGTATAGAGGAGAAATAACAGTCACAGTTATGTTTTCTCCGCACAAATCATGATCATTAAAATATGTGAATCAGAGCTGAACTTTAACGCTACACTTCATGAGGTTTGAGGTAAAACTGGAAAAATCTTTTCCCATCAAATGATACTTCTTAAATCGAGTCTGATGGTTAGAGCTTAACAGCGTCGATGAAATTTACAACGTCCTCTAGTAACACTAGCACCTAGAATTCAGTAAACTGAAATTGGCTAACTCCCTCAATGGCTCACCACTACTAGAATCAAGTGTTAGAACATGTCAGAGTGCATGAGATTGTTATCGTAACATTCCTGTTTGCTCAAAGATTGGTCGAGAGTCTGGAGGGCTTCTTTGAAGTGCAGTGCAAGCGCTGCGGATGGCTTGTAACTATACCTGAAGCCGGTAACTTGACTCAGAAATTCATTTCGTTGACTCAAGGGAAATAGATTTGATTTCTACTAATATTTCTGTCTCTTTGAAGAGTTATTGGGCTACAACGGTGGCCGAAGTTGGTTGCAATTGTTTGTTTATGTTCCACAAAATTTGATGTTCAATTTCGTCACTTATACTTCCTGAACTATTCCTCAAACAAATTTGAAAGTTTGCTCAACGCATCCGCTAACGAAGATCATAACTTACAGCTCTCGAGAGTTCCTTTGATGTGTCTCTTATTCCATCAGGCGAACGTTGATTACAAACACTAATTGGAAATTGAAGTCTTCCATGCCATCTCGGGAAATCGTCTGAAATGTTGAACATGCCAATTACTCGCCGTATAGGTTTAAACTCTGTGTATTGTTATTCTAATTTTCAAAAATCAATGTAACTCCATCGCTCCTAGTTTAACCATTTGCTGAAAACGTTTCAGCGAGATTATTAAAGCAACGCTGGCTTATGATATTTAGACGGAACCAAGCCTCGTACAAAACTCTATTTGAAAGCTTATTTGTTGGAGTGGACGTAGGTCAGTTTGATGCAAATGAAATTAATTTTAATCATGTGATAGACCATCCATTTGGACTTTAATTACCGCTGCTGCTGTAATTGTTTCTTCAGAAAACTAATAAGACCGGAAAATTACCAGGCTTTAAAAGGTAAAATAAAATAATTAGTGCCGATAGATATATGTTATTTTTCAATAACAACTAAGCATCATCAGTTCATACTTGCATGAGAAGTTATCACAAATCGAATAGTTGAGAAAAACAAAAGACCTGCAAATCTACTCCGTCCTCTCTACCTGGGCCCTCAGAATAACATTTAGGGAGCTCGAGTACGCGTGTGCCTGCGAGTAGGATGGGACAGTGGCCGAGCATATCGTACCATGGATACCAACGAATATTTTACTTCGAATATTATTGAATAAATTACCCTGGATGGTGGACCAAGAGCTTGGGCATGAGCTCAGCGGCAGTTGGGGCAGATCTCTAGTAATCTTCAAAAAATCGGAAGCCAGTCGGTCAATACGATTAAACTTTCTACTGCCGTAAGGCTCATCTCTGTCTGCTTGGATTACAACTAAGTATTCAAGTCTACCCTTCCCTTGTGTAGACACTGCCCTATAAAATATCACTTGCTTTATCGCAGGTATGAAACTCAGAGTATCAGTTCAATTAAGTTGAACAACATAATAGAACCCTGAAGAACAATAGCGTTGTGAGCTGCCGGAGCGAATAGCTCAACCGCCTCCATAACCACACGGCAAGGGAGAATCTACCTACCAAGCTTTGCAGAGTTTGCAGGGAGAAATAGAGAGAGTCAGAGCTAGTCGCTAGCAAAAATAAATGCAAAACAAGGGAAAGTGAGGGTAGAGAAACTGCGTACGAGAATATTAGGGTGATTTAAAGGTAGTTTTTTGAGAGTGCTTTCGTTTCACTTTACACTGTGTATACTGTCAATGTTCAAGTTGTTACAAAATCCTCATAGTGGATTAATACATTTCAAATGAATTTATTGACAATTTTTTTATTTTCTTAAAATTGAAGTTTCAGAAAGTGAGATGACTTCAATGGTCGTTTAACATTGCATTCAACTTTTTATAAAGTTTAAATAAACTATTTTATGAATAACCAATTTCATATCATCAGAATAAGGCCAATCATTTTTCAAAGAAAGAAAAGTGCCAAAGCAAGATATGGAAAACCAAGTATTGAGTTCGACTCACTCCAAAACCATTATTGCAGTAGTCACAATTCGTAATAAATCTACGGGCATTAGAACGAACATTTAACTTACTCTGTAAATTCAAATTGTGCCACACACTCTGAGTTCTTCAGAATTTAGTAGCTATTTGAATGTCTGGATTTAATTTAAGGTAAGGCGTATTGTTCGGCTTCCTTTTAGGCTTCACCTCTAAAACGTGTTGGGCGATTAATATTCCACTACCTCCTCCATCATAACTGGAAAGCTAGAGCTGAAAGAAAATTACATTGTCATCTAAATGGAACAGTAGATCCAAACTCAATGCAAGCTTGAGAAGAAAGTCTGACATAAAGCAGTAACTTCTAAAGGCTACTAAAATTTCCAGTAAAATACGGACGCACATAAAAACCCATCCAAACCTCCATAGCACTGCCACCGTCCTAATATGAAGGATTCCTCAATAGACATTCCTGAGAACCTCAAATCAGACTTGTTTTTAATTAACCAAAAACGGAAGGCTAAAGTGATACAAACAAAAATTTTTAAGTTGAATGTTTGGTGTCTCTCTAGAAAAGCAGGAAGAACAAATCAGCAAAAATGTCGTGCTACCTCAACAAAGAAACCACTTTTTCCATAAATTATTTATAGCCTTTCAAAAAGAAACGAGAGTTGTTGGATAAAACAGAAATTCGGTAATTTAACTAATAGCTTCAGTGATGCAGTTTATTTCAGTGCGAATGGTTGTTTTATTTCCTGTTACATGGAAAGAAAATTGTAAATAAAATGAAATTCTCCACATCTTGCGAAAATCTTGCGAAAAGAAAATTGTAAATAAAATGAAATTCCCCACATCTTGCGGTTATCTCTGTTACCTTAAACTAAAGAGTATCATACAAATGGGCTTTGATCATTCCATTAAAACAATGAATAACTATGCAGAAAATAAAACTGGGGGAAACCAAGAATAACTTTCAACTCGAGCATCATCCTCCTTTCTTTTCGGAACTCCTCTGAGAGAACATGGAGAAATTGAATGCTGTTACCCTTTAATAAAAATCCTAGAGCTTTTTTCACTGTGCTCATCTAACGTTAGGTCGAAATTAGGTAAAAATCAGCCGAGATTTGTGTTTTAGGTTTAAGTGTACGTGTCATGAAGACTCATCGCGTCTCAGGACACATTCGAGGTCATGATCTGAAAATGAACGGGCTCGGGAAAAAATTCTGATAGCTCCTTAAGGTAAGCAACCTTTTCAAATTATGATTAGAAATTCTGATAGCTCCTCAAGGAAGCAACCTGTTTCAAATTAGTATTATTATTATTATTTTTATATTCATGGTTTTACCACCGCAGTCACACAAGCGCTGATTTCAGCAGTGATTCTCAGTTGAGTAGGTTTGTTGCGTTAGACTTTAGGCAGCCATTTCCGCATTGGGCGAGTTGGTTCTCAACCCTGTTTTAAAAGGCGCTCTGAATTAAGAATAAAACTTTCGGCTACAATTGTGTTCATCTTCAGTAACTGGAATGAATAATAAATTTAAGCTCATTACCGGTGGGATGGGGAGCAATTTCCCCACACTGGCCACCAATGTGACTCCCGAACGCAGTCACCGGTAGGGTAGTAATAAATGGGTCCAGGTGCAAGAGTTTACTGGCAGGTAGAGCAGTGGCGGACAAGTGCAGGCGCTATGGAGAGCGCGTCCAAATGCGCATCTAAGAATGCGGCGAGTATATTTATACTGTATATTTATACTAGCAAAAAAGGGTCAGAGGGACAAACGCTCATTCGTGCTACACATGAATAATTGTGCAGTTACTCAGAGTTTTAAAAGTCTCAACTTGAAACATTGAGCCGTACAGATGAGGCTGTTTCATTTAAAGTTGTTTTCATTTAATAAATGAAGAGATTTTCTGATATTCCAACATCCTGTTCATTACTGTTACATTTGGTTTTAAAAAATTAGAAAATTAAATTGAGCAAAAGTTGCATAAGAGTGGTCACAGAAATTCATTTGAGGTATAAGAAAAGTCTCTAACACTGCATTGTAAGCCAATTTTAAACACCACATCAGTAGGAATAGGAGCCCCTCTGAGCTCTGCTATGGCGGTCACAGAGTGGCGAGTTGCCTCTACGTAGTATATGGCATTATACTGGCCATGCTTAAATTTATAGACTACGCGGTTTCAGATAAATAAATCAACAGGAATATTTACGGTTTTATTTTCACAAAGATTTGTTTGTATTCAACCTGGCTAAAATTTTTTTCGCAAATTCAAAATAGAATTGAGCGCAGCCGGTTACGAAAAATGAAATTTTTATGTCCGTATGAAAATATCGTACTTTTCCCTGCCATACTCGTGTATGTTGCCTGCTCAGAAACCATTGTCTCTACAGAAATTAAAACTCTCATGTCAAAACACCCTTCGAAAATTAATCTTAGGGTGATTTTTTTGCAATAACTTCCATTGCTGTTAGTTTTCCCACTTTAATAACAAGATGCCTGAGCTTGTGCGAAGCTGCGTTGCTTTCAAATACTCACACGCAGAGTAACGCTAGATATTTTGTGCATAGGCTACTCACCACCCTGTGACGGTCATAGCAGAGCACATTAGACGGTCATTACGGTGCATTATTAGAGACCACTCCCTTTTAACTGATCACTCATTGTTTGAGAATAATTTTAAATAATAGGTCACAACAACAATAATTTTTCACTCTATTCGTAAAATGCTTTGAATTATCTTTCATTCCATACACAGAAGATGAATAGCATTGCTCTCGACAGCTTTCCGTTTAGTGCAAAGTGTTACTGGGAAGATTTTTTTGCCCCCCGTCGTAATACAATTTTATGTAAATTAAGTTTCTCTAAACAAGGGCCAATAAGCAACACCGTTCTAGATTTACCTCAACAGCTTAATACGATTTATCGTTCATTTTGCTCCCGCTCTAGAAGGCCTAAAATTGGAGGCGGAGACCTGCTGCCTGAGCATCTCATATTCTTAAGTGGTAGTATAGTGGCAGTGGTAAATAAGTACGTACCACTACCACTGCTCCATTACCCTACAGTATTTTCACGATAATATTTATATCATAAATGAACAACTGATCAAATTTGGGATACAAAAAAAAGTGGAAGTTACCTTTCACAATTTGAAAAGCTGTTTCACAAAAAAAATCAAAGTTACCAATCACACGCTGAAAAACTATTTCACAAGAAAAATAAAAGTTACCCATCTCACTTTGTAAAGCTATTTCACAAAAAAGAAATTACTCCCAGACAAACATTTTTGAGTATTTGAGTACAGGCAGCTGCAACATACCTGGGTTTGGATGCCGGTAAAAAATTCGAACATCACTGCACAGAACAGACTCGTCTTACCGTCCCAGCAGAGCAGCTCACGCAGCCGACCTGCAGACACAGCCTCGCTGTTGGGTGACGGGCCGGGTACCGAGGGATGAAGTAATAGTAAATACAATTTCACTTGCTAATGAATTGCAATACATGAATACTAATATTGATGGTCAATGCTTAAAACATAATTCACGAACCCACATGTCCAAAAATGGTGCTGAATCTTTCACGCAATTCAATTGCAATTTAGAAAAAGCGTCCCTACACGGAGTGAAGCATACACGTGTCGGAGCTTCATAACCGCCCAACCTTCCCTCACCACACGCTGCCCACAACTGTTAGGCGCGGGCTTCATTCAGAGACCCCACAATCACGCTGAATGACAATCTATGGCACGAGAGCAAGGCAGTCGCTTTAAATAATCGGAAAGCCGACGGTGCCCGAAGGCTTCGCATCCCGCTTGCGATAGCGGTGAAAAAATCACAGATTTAGAATTTGGCCTTTATTTTCTTCAATGAATGGGTGCGCAAAGTATACCTTTCCCGGGAATGATAAATGTAGGTTTAATGGTATGCTTTTAGTGCTGGGGTTTAATATTCATGGCATTTGAATATTTGCTAAGCACCTAATTCCTTACCAATACAGTATTCATCGTCTTCAGTTAATTTGTTTTTTTAAATCTCCTTTGGATTAAAAACTGCATTTAAGTTGCTGAATTCATACTACAGAGGCATCGAAAAATAAAATAGATTCATGAAATTGTTCTAAAATATTGCTAATGTGTAACCCTTATTTCTAGCGGAAGTTACATAAATATCACTTGCGACCACACTAGCTATTGGTGTTGGCATGCGCACCTGCTGTCGATCTCTGCTTCTACGCGCTGCAATTAAATCTTTGAAAAAGTTCTCACATAAATTGAAGACAGATGTCTGGTGGTGTCCACACATTTTCGTTCATGTAGATCTTCTCTTTCATCCCCAAAATTTGGAGATTTGACAAGTTTAAAAATCTATTGCATGAGAAATGGCACATTCAGAATCAATCTTGTACTGTATGGAAGGAAAATCCTTTCTGAGAGAAAGATGGTAGTAAAAACATTCGCAGGAAATCCCTCTCCCGTACATGACTTCCGTTGAATAATTGCAGGGAAATTCACCAAGAATTTACTTAAACTCTTGTTCACTCTTTTATTTTACGACCACAATTTTAAATTTACGAGTTTCTGTGAAGCAAAGTCTCAAACTCGGGCGAGCGTTCGGCATCACTAATCTGGAATGATAATTTCTTGCAAAAGCCATTGCTAAAGATACGTTACAACTGCTACGAGGCTTAAGAAAAAAAGATCTCTCAAGTAAATGATAAATTCTGTATTTGTTGGTGTGAATCGATAATAGTATTTTGTTCACACCCTTGTGTTTGTCAACGAAAGCTCACCTCTTTTGACACCTATTTTCTTCTTTTATGAGTCCTCTTTTTACTTTTTTTACTACCATGACTACTATCCGTGAACTTACAAAAGACCCCCTGGGAGAATACGCTGATGGGGATGCTGCTGCAGCTTATCATTGGTCGTTGACGCCTTTTGAGACTCCTGTATGTAGAAGCAAAAGGCTTTATTCAAGGAATGCGCTGAAACTGTCAGGTCTGGTCTCAAATCTCTCGAGAGACTTTAACTTCCTCAGGGGACCCCTTGCTACTCTTAGTGGAATCACAACCCTCGCTTCAAAAGGCCGTTGTAACTTTTTGTGAGACATTTTCCATTTTCTGTAGAAGGGCATGTACAGTATAGGTCCCGCTCAAGGGGAAGTCAGGGAATTTTACATCAAACTTCTTGCACGAGTGTCTGCCTGTATCTATTTTATTCTCAGTTATCCATTTGTTCAAATGTAAAGAAAAACTGATGCTTCCTTGTTTATCAGGTGCAGTGGACTACTTTCCAAAACACTAATGCTTTGAATATCATTAAGGTGTTACCTGAACTAATACAAGATAGAGCAGCGCGAAAGCAAATATCTATAGACTGATCAAGAAACTCATAAACTTTTTAGAATATAATTTTATCACTTTAAAGTACATAATAAGCATCAAAGGAATTAAGGGAAAAAATGGAAGTGCAATTGATTTGGAAATAGCTCCGGTAATTTAACGCCTCTTCAGGCGTAAACATTCTTCCAGTCAACGTTTCTCATTCATAAAATTGTGCAGCTTTACCATTGAAATTTGAACCACCTCCATTCGGATTCGTATCTCAACATTTCAAAAGGCGCGGGGTGGCAATGCCACTTCACCATTCTAAAGATAAAGTAATTTGGAAATAAGCCAGAAAAATATTTCAGATAACCTTTTATTTCCGTAAATATTTTCCCCGTAATTTCAAGAGATAAAAGTGAAAGAACGAATAATTAATTATATTTTCGTTAACAGACAGCTCAAAATTGCTCTTTGGCCTTCACGTAGCTGAGTTCTGCAATGATATCAATGAAACAAATTTGAAGTCCTAGATCATTGTGCATATGCAGGCCCTACTCCAGCCCTCTTGTGATTTGTAGCTGTTATTAAAAAAAACAGTCCTTTTTCTATTCAACGGGCCGTTATTTTTCATGGTTTATAAAATCAAATCTCATGACAGAACTTCACATACGTGCACACGGAGACATCAATTAGCAGAAAACAACATCCACGTGAATGAACTCGCCGTTCTTGACGAAGCCGTGCCGACCCTCAGAAGGTAAATGGCATACTTTTGAACCCAAAAATATTTTTGCACTTATTCCACCCAGCAACACCGGGTCTGCCTAGGCAACACAGCCGTGGATGTTCGCGAATAACTTTTGATGCCAAGCGTGGTTGTGCCTTCGTTAATATTTGAGCTTTCAAAGCCTCCACAGCTTCAGCAACCTTGCCGCACGAGCAAACGCTACGACAAATAGGATTTGGCTTCAGAGATCCGGTGATCATCACTACACGCACGTATTTACTTAATTGTCGTGTGATTATTGAGGTTCTGATATGCGAAAGTCTGAGCTCGCATCCCAAAAGAAAATTCAAATTTTTTCCTAGGAGAAATTTTTTCTAAATTTGTGGGAGTATATTGCATTACGCGCAGAACGACATTAATGTGCGAGAGAAACTAAGTGCTTTAATTTATCTTAGTATGCGAGGGATATTTATTTGTCGCTTTCAGTTGCAAAAAATAATTCATTTTTTAGAGTGGTCGTGCGAGTACAAATAAGGAAAATTCCATCTAATTTTATTTTCTCATGTACGTTATCAAGTAAAGGTTGACTGAAAAAAAACATTTGAAACTATCACACACAACGCATTGCAACTCCACCGCATCTGTCTTGGTAACTTGAGGACTTGATTTTGCAGACCTGACTTCCAAGCTTGATTACCTGCGAAACCGGTTTTTCATTCTCAATATTTTACGAGACGTTCAGCATTTAATTAGGTGAGAACTCAACAGGACTTTCTGAGTTCCAGGCAAAACTGATAAATACAATTTGGAATGTCCAATTCAGTTGATATTCTAGCTAGACTCTCAATTCGTCATTAGCGAGGAAAATCAATTAGTTTTGTATGCCCATTTTAGAGATTACGTTTCCATTACAGCAATTGCTAGTTGAAAATTATCCTTGCTTTGCCTCCGAAGCTAGCACAAGCATCAACTCTTCCCTTCATGGCGTTTCCTCCATCACAGATTCGTAAACACTCTTCCCTCACCAGCGGCCACTCTTTTCGCCTGTAACTTGCGCCGAGCTCAGTATTTCAACGTAGTTCCAAAATCTCTGGGAGAAATGGTCATTAATCTGGAATCTTCAGAATCCGACCTCGCATTAATCTTGCTTGAAATTTATAATAAAATTTCGAATACTTCAAGAATCAATTTTTCAAGGGAAATTCACGATGAAATACTCAAGTGGAAGATTGAATTTTTGTAACTGTTCGGTGCTCAGGATCGTGCAAGAAAGAATGAATCGAAATAAAGACTGTCATTCCATCAATAATGTATCACAGAGTAGATAAGTCTAAATTTAACTAACTGGAAAATATAAATTGTTGCCTAAATAAAAAACTAATCTTTAAAATACTACTGAGGCCCACAAGGACCTACTCGATTACACCACCGGCATTCTATAACATTTTTTACTTTTTTCTTTCAAAATGCAGCGAATAAATGTTCCTCATGCGTCCACTTCATGTGACATAGCAAAAGAATGCCAAGAAACTTAAATTTATGGTCATACTCATGCAATTGAGAGTAC
>JACJUY010000049.1:29709-40588 GCA_014220935.1 Platorchestia sp. MABIK
AACTCTACGTCAAAGATGTCTGTTTTAGATTAATTATTTTGTTCAAAGAAGCTTAAAATTTTTACCATATTTTTAGCATGAAATATTTATTACTTATTCAAACTTTGCAGATTATGCTCAGTTTTGCCTATGACTAAAGTTATAACATTATTAGGAAACACGATTCCGTGAGCAAAATGTTCTCCTTGCTCATCAAAACTCGTGCTTCTGGAGAAATTTAACTCGGTACCTCAACTAGTTTTTGTTTCGTAATTATCATTTCGAGACCCATCGATGCTTAGGGCAGTTCACACTACTATCAGTGACAGAATTCCTTCTAAGGACGCCGTCACACGGATACCAAATGGTAACGTTTCGTCATAATTGTCTACAGTAAGTATTATCTTCCTATTGTCAGTATTATCTTCTCTCATTTTCAAATCAGCTACCCAGAACAAGTCTATTTGCCTTTACTATTTGCCCCACCGAAGAGATATTGATAGTTTACCTCAGCCTAAGAAAGGCCTTCATGACATTAATCTTTTTTACCCATTTAGTTTCCTACGATTTGTCTGCGTTCTTCATTATCACTTTTTTGCCTTTTCTTCATCTTCCATTTGACTTTACAGTTTCTATGGGAAGAGTATCTTGTGTGGGAACACACCTTGCTCCTAAATTCCTGTTTTCTACAGTTCATTTTGAATGTTGCCTGCTCATCGGTCTCTTGAGATCGCATTCGTAAGGGTTAGGAAACTTAAACAAACATAAAATTGCCCTGGAACTGACATCGACACAGGTATGCATGCCTCACCTCACTATTTTTAAATGTTCATCACAAATTGTTTAGTCTCAGTGAGAAATTGAGATTCGCCTTTCTTCCCAACTTCACTGCCAGCAGCGCGTCTCGCCGCTGTCTCCGAAAAAACTGCAGATAGCGGTGAACTTTGAGGGAAATCAAATGACACTTCTGCATCAGAACTTTATGAGCCGCGTTTATAGCTCTCTTTACATACATTATTGCACGACCCTGGAGGCGCTTGGCAACTTGCAACATCAAAGATGGAAATTTTCCAACATGATCTGCTTCAGAATTTGGCCAAATGTATCCAATTGATAATTATTTAATATAATGGATCGTGAACACAAATTGTTCCCATTCTAGGAACGACGTGAAAATTAATACACTATGGAAAAAAGCATAACAACTATGGAGCAGCCAGACAGAAAATGTTGTGGAATAATAATTCAATCCTCCTGGAGCTATTTTAGGCTTATTTATTTATGAAGCCTTCTATGTCGCTTATGCAAAAATTTTTAAATACAAGTCTGTAGAAAGCGCAAAAATTTCTCATTGTGTGTTGCTACCAACATATTGAAATATTTCGCAAGATAAATGAGAGATTTTAACAATCAAGTGTAGCAAAAATTAACTTGAGAAAGAAGCAACATTGTACAAAATATTAATCGTGCCGCAAAGTTTGACTGATTCCTTCCTGAACTTGGTTAAGGCAAAATTTAAACTCAACTTTGTGATATGTGGTGGCCAAACGACTAATTCTTCTAGTTAAAATCCTTAAAAAATTGGAGCATGTGAAGCTCTGTGGCAAAACCCGACATTGATTTTTACAGATACAAGCTCTGTCTTAAAATTTGTCGCAGTTTTTTATTATAATTATCGCAGAACATAAGCTCTCAGGAGCTTTCAACTCTTGAACATAAAAGGGCGGTATTTGCAACGCTTAGTACCAGAGCGTCTGAGAACGTGTGGCTGAGCACCTCAACGTGCGGAGTTCATTGAAGCCTGGCTTTACCTCATTGTCTTCACACAAAGAAATTCACAGAACACTTGTCCCTAAATTCAGATTCCACTCAAACGGCACGACCTCACAACCAGCGAAGCTTCAGAGGAGTCACATTGTCATGAAGGTTGCTGAGGTGAGATGGTCGCCTTCTTATAAAAACACAAGTTTCATTTTCCTACGTGTGATTGCCTGAAAAAAAAATTACTTGCATTGAAGACGCCGAATGTCACAACTCATAAAAAAACACTATCAATTCCACGACTCTTCGAATAATACATGCGTGCATGATGAGACATATGACAAAGATTTTTAAATCTCATTTGGCTGTGTTTACACCAGTAACCTCGACACATCAAATCGGAACGCATAAACATAATTATTATGAAGCCTATACTCGTACATTTACTTTTGTTCGATGAACAAATTAGCTGCACATTCAATATGAAACAAAATACACCAAAGCCAGCAGTATTATAACACCTTGTGCTGGACTGTTACATTAACAATAATAATAATAGCAATGTTAATAAATTTAGGGTTACGTTTACACCGCGGTATCCCACAATTTGCTACTATGGACTTCCCTAGCTTTGGCTAGGTAAACGTGAACTGACTTAGGAGCAACGAGTGTTGAGTTTCACTAGTCGTAAAGTCTGTAACCCTCAATGAGTCCCTCTCAGAAGCAGTCAAAGTTCGAGAGAACACACTCATAAGTATATGAGGCCTATAATTGAATTAAAGTGCAGGTGTTCAGATATGGCAACAGGAATATTTTTCAAAGTTGATATGGATTTTGATGTTTTGTTGTTTACCGGTTATTCAATTCTATACGAGTTTTCATCTCGGGAAAGGATGATTTTTGGTTTATCACCCAATTCTAGTTGGAGGTTTTTTCAAGCACCCAGTATAAGATCTTAGGTTTTTCGTTGGCATCCCGAATACACTTAAATGAGTGGTGTGAGGAGTTACACGTTTTTTAAGAGCCTCAGTTGGACCATTGATCATTTATAATGCATGACGTTTTCCGAATTTGTGGTTGTTCTAAATTGCAAGTCTCTGCTC
Source organism: Platorchestia sp. MABIK (assembly GCA_014220935.1). Classification (NCBI taxonomy): domain Eukaryota; kingdom Metazoa; phylum Arthropoda; class Malacostraca; order Amphipoda; family Talitridae; genus Platorchestia; species Platorchestia sp. MABIK. The sequence goes on from JACJUY010000049.1 coordinate 32,553, forward strand.
TTCCTCAACTTAATCAACTTGCATCCCGCTCAAACATCTCACCAGCTGGTCGAGGTTGTTCTCAATGCTGGTGATGCGGTCGGACAAACTTTGCTGGTGCTCTCGTTCATTCGCAACTCGGTTGGTAACTGCTGCTGAGGGTGCAAAGGTAGCTAATCGTCGGCTTGTATGCCTATCGGTCATGGGTATCCTGATAGATTTGACTTCGTTATGCTGAGCAGTCGATTTCTTCAACTCTTTTGCAAGTTGCTTTTGGTCTCTCGCGGTGCGTCCCCACTTGGGGTGCGAGCCTCCGTCGCCCTTCGACATTTCTCCTGATCCTCGGGGTACACGGCCACCGGAATCAGGGTTGGATGTTTTCCTTGCAATTACATCACACAAAAAAACCAAAAGTACAAAACCCCGATGTTAGTAGGCGCCCCCCACGTTGGTTCTACCCACAAATCAATAAACAATCCTATGAGCACTTTGTTATTGTTTTACATCAAAGACTATGTAAAGAGTGACTGACTCCAAATGCGCATACTGACATTATCTTCTCGGAAAGGTATGGGTAGGTTAGAATACTTGCTGTGTGCAAGTAGTCCTTTTCATACAGACTGTTTATAGACCATTCCCTTCACGATACGAAAATAATAATGAGACAGTTCGGCCCCAGAAAAACGTGTAAAAGGAAACATTGAAAATTCTGACTGTTACACATCAAATTAGTCACTGCCAACCTTTATTACTAGCATCTAAAACAACACAAGCATTCGTCCTTGAGCACAGTTTTGCACATATGTTAAACTGCGGTGTTTCATTTAATAATTATTCTCACTTACAGAAGCAGTGTATTTTTAAGTCGTTGTCGTACTCTATTTCAACTACATCACGCATTTTCCGGCCTTTTTGCTGCGGAAAAAAGCATTGAGCAGCATGTAACCAGAAATAAAACAATATTAGCTCCCAACTTCTGTTCATATTAAGAAATTTTCGTGCACATCCTGTTATAACAAAAGATAAATACGAGCCCGTAAGTCGCGAACTTTACACATAGTGAGACAGCAAAAGCCATCGTTTACCAAAAATTCGCCTTCATTGTCTATGTGAAGAAAGCAGTTGAAAAAAAAACGAGTATTGCTGCGCAAATATTTCAACTCAGGTCTGCCTGATGCCAATATGAAAACATATACAGTGTGCTATATAAGCTCATAAGTCGTTCCCAAATCCCTTTGTTGTATTCACATAGTGGACTGTGCATCACCCGCACTGCAACTAAATCGAGCGTAAGTAAACTTCAACTCATCATATGGCTATGTTAAATTTCAGTGCAGGTAGTGCGATCGTCCCATAAATCAAACCATTTTCCACAGATATGCTCTCCGCTACTTGCTCGTTCGTCTACAACAGACGGACCTGAAGGGCGACTCAATCTCCGAGCAATAAATTGAGAGTATGTCAACATATTAACGGGCTCGTGCGCTGGAGAGTCAACGGGTTGAAGAACGGGTTTTTTAGATCTTGGAGGCAATGGAGGAGTTTTAGGGTAATCTAAATTTGGTCCAGCGTGGACCCCTTTGTGATCGATATCAATACCGACTTGCTGCAACGATTTGAATCCGTTGAGGTTGTTGTGGTGAGCAGTTCGATTTGACTCGTATATATAAGTTTGTTTGTTGTTCTGTTGTTGTGACTTCGGCGACGCCCAAGTTAAGGACCTAGACAGGCGACTCAGACTTTTGGACAATCCATTCGCATGACGTTTACGCTCAGGTGAATTGGATTTTTTACTCACCTGTCGATCGACACAAACAGACGTTTTTTCAGCTGGCAAAGATAAGAAATCATTGGGAGTTGCTCGTTCAGACTCCAGAGCCTCAATCGGAAGTGGCATTGGGGGCCTCTTCTTGGGCTTACAGGGCTTCCTCGAGACTTTGCTGGGCGTGGAATGCTCTCCATTGCTGAAAGACTTGCTGGTGCTGCAACCACTCACTAGTTCATCGGAAACGCAATACGTGCAGGATGTGCTACAGGAGTTTGTCATACACTCTAGGCACGGAGGAGAAGGCGCGCTGTGTGCCGGTGGCAGAGGAATGCCTCCTCTGTTCACATCTACCAAAGACCTGTGGTACCAGTCAGTTGTGAACATCTCCTCGTAGTCATTAGACAAGAGGTCATCAGGCACACCACGGCACGAGTTCATGCCCATGCATAGCAAAGATTTGCTACGCTTCAAAGAGCCCTTGCCTCTCTTCTCATTTGCCTTGATGCTTCGCTGGGCGAGGATCCGCCGAGCACTCGGCGACAGTTTGCTGTTCTCCTTGGTTTTGCTGTTGTTGCACAGGCAAGAAGAATCTCTGCAGTAAGAATTTTCACGCTTGTGGAAGAGTAAATCTTCGCAACGGCCCAGGCTGCATGAGCGGACTTGGGAGTGAGAGGGAAAATGAGTTACAGGTCCCGCTGAATCCGATGACTCGAATGATGAGTCCAAGGCGCGATTCCTGCAATGAATTTCACATAAGAGGTGTAATGCAACCAAGAAGAAGAGCTCCAACTGCAAAAATTGTTCATACGAGCAGCCTGAAATGGATGGCTTAGAAGTAAAAAATAATTGTGAAGAGAAAAATTTCAAGGTTAAAAGTTCATTTCGAAGTAATACAATAATAGAAATGATGGACTGATAAAAATATGGCGTACCGATCCAACAGTTTCAGAGCATTGGATAAATAAATGTGTTTGCTTTAGTTACAAGATGATGCATTTAGATCAGTAAACTACGTCTACTTCCCGACTTCATTCTCATCCCTACCCCGACAGGTTTTATTTCCTAAAAAATAATTGTTTTCAACATACATAATTGCATTGTCACTAATTAAAAATTGATCAAAATATTCACCGACTGCGTATTAAAGCGATTTTCGCTTCCATACCTACCCATTGATCACAAGAACTTCAGAAATTGAAAGTATGAATGTGAATCATTTGAGCTCTGCCATGATGAACTGCTGTACTGAGGCACTGGCGCCGTACCCTGTCCGAAAGCAGATTTTTGTCGAGAAAATCCATTCACTCTTGTGTAACAAAAAATTCGGGAAAGCGACTATACTCTATAAAGACCTTTCTGATGTAACACGAACTACGATTGGTTGAGTCAGCTTGTCAGACAAGGGCAGTCGCATAATTGTTAGCCCAACTAGTTTTAGATACCAGTACTCCCAACAGTTTCCTCAGTACGTTTCGTTACTCCATTACTGGAAACCTCAAGCACATTGACTGGTTAGTGAACCCACTCTCACCCCCCTTTCCCCTACCCCTGGTCATTGAGGGCATTTTGACAATGCTGGTGACCTACTGATGGTCACAAACTGCTTTTTTATTCATACTCCATCAAAGTTAGATAATGACATTTTTCAATTAATCTTTTGTCTATTTGAAATTTGAACGTTGGAGTTGAATTGAAGTAGAGTTATATCTCGAATTTAAATTTTGCTTGCCGTAGATAACGTGATGGAGATTGAATGGGACAGATATTTCAGTACACCCATTTCGAATTTCTGAATGTCATTCTCAATACATAATCGCTGAGTCCTTTATATATGACCTCCTTTAACGCACCTCTCTGAAGGATTTCCTATCACAGAACATGTTCATGGTACATTAAAATGCATTTCATCACAATTTAGCTATCTATTCAATTCTCAGCATGTCTATCTGCGTCAACTTTGTGTTCATACCAATCATCCTGAACACTTCATACTCTGCACAGCACTGTCGTGCCTGAAGCAATTTCATGCTTCTCTCTCACAAATCCAGAGTACCAACAAGACCTTGCTTCCCTCTCACAAATCCTGAGTGCCTACACGACAAATCCAGAAAACCAACACGACAAATCCAAAAAACCAACACGACAAATCCAGAGAACCAACAAATCCTGGGTGGCCACCTGAAGTAGTCCGACTCGGAGTAGTCCGCCGTGGGCTGCGTGGGTCGTGACCCGTCATTGCTGAAGCCGCTGTCGTTGCTCGAGTGGAAAGACACCCGACCTCGCTGCGTTCCGCTACCTGATGAAGACGAGCCTAAGCCTGGTAAGGAGCAACTCAGGGATAAGCTCGTGTCGCTGCCTTCATCACAGTCGTCTGTTGTCTTATTCGTCTTCGACTTGGATTTGTTTTCGTCTTTAGAATCACGTTTGCTCCGCCGCCTGGATGGGTAATCCGGTTTGATGAGGAAATCTGGGTTATACAAGTCTCGGAAGTTCCTGGCCGCTTGAGGGTTGTCAGAGTGCAGTGGGTTGAAGCTGGTGGAGGTCACATGTCGGAATGTCGTGTGGAGGGGCAGAGGGGGTGCGTCGGGCCCCTTCTGAGCTGCCGTGGAGTGTCGGGGATGTGAGGCAGATGATGCATCCTTCGCTGCTCGCACCTGACCGTGAAAATTTGCATTTATTGCGTGATTCTCATGCAGCACAATGCGAGCTTAAAGGTAATCACAATGCTCCATTCTAAAAATTAACAAAACAAAATGTGTTTTCATAATTCAATTCTTAAGATTTCTTGTTATGGGACCGAATCTCTCACTAGTTATCATGTTTAATAATAATCCATTAGGCTATTTGGGCTGTTTCTCTACTTATAATTTCCAAATAACTTGCATATACGAGTTCGAATTTTCTGGACTTGAAAATCTGACCACGACTTGTTACAGTACAACCTCCTAATTCACACAACGCTAGTTAGCGCAGCTACTGATTGAGACAATATTTTCTGATCCAGCAAATGTTTCTTGACCCTTGTCCATTTGCCAACCATCAAATCTGTTGACCGTACTGACGAAGTAAAAATGCCATTCTCCCAGGTTTTACACATCAATATCAAATTTAGTGAAAGAGTTCCTGAATACGATAAATGAGGCTTAGAAGTCTGTAACACGATGAATACGAAAATGACAGTCAAGACTCAAGGTACAGATAAGTAATTTGTGTAAATAAAGTTGATTTCTATTTTGTACATTGGTTTTTTAAAATGTCTTGTAATTGACGTCAGGACGCAATGATGAACACATCATTATAAAAGTTAATTTAAGACTTCCTAACTACAACAAAGGCGATCTCAAGAATCTATTCTCCTGGATACCTTGTGGTCCAATTAACATGTAAGCGTTTAATTTCTGCATAATGTGTATTCCCACTCAGGATATCAAGCGCATAGAAATAGCAAGTTGAGAAAGAAGAGGAAGAAAAGACAAAGAAGAAATTGCGAACAAAACTGAAAAGTGGGCATGATAGATAGGAGTTCCGAAAGCCGGTCTATATATAAATTAGGTACCTAACACTATCCCTCTAGAGGCGTCAGTCTCTAGAAAAATGCCCACTTTAAACACCTCGGTAGGAAAGAGAATTAAGGCTAGTTCTTCCTTATAATTAAAAAAATAAAGATCAAACTCGTTCTGCAGTGCCTCAAAACGTCCACTAGTCAGTCGAGCGCTTTCAACCACTACGCTACGGTGACAACTTAGCAGTAAAAATCGAAAATGAGTACAATTAGCGTATAATTTTGTCACGAGTGGTGAGAGGAGTTTCCATGGATGACCATGTTGCTACTTATTGAGTGTCAACACAGCTTACATGCGTTCAGTTTTTCTGCAAGATCAAAAACAGATTCAAGCCTAACGCAGTCTCATAATTGACAGTCAGCCTGAATCTAAAGCTTCCCTTTGTGAAGGAAACGTTTGCATTCGACAGCAATAACGAGAAATATTTTGATTTGACTGGAAAAAGTTCGCTATGATGTACTAAATGTTACGATTTCATTCTTACACGAACATTAAAATGAGTTCTAAAATTTTTAATAATACAAATGAACTGATTACAAATAAAACAGTTCAAAGGTCAAATCAGGGTGAAAAATACAAAACTTATGATTTTCATAAATCCGTTAGGAATTCCGTTAATCCTAGCAATAAACTGTACGTTCCTCATGAATCATTTAACCCCCGCAGTTCGTGTCGGTGTCTCAGTCATGTGTCACATTCTAACTCTGTCCGTGTATCTCATGAAGTAACTTCTTTTATGCGTTTTTCATTTCATGGGAAATTTTATTCATCACTGAAACTTGGAATGTATTTTATGGAATGATATTGTTTTGAAATGTACATCACCTCTACTACTTGCCATCATAATTATTGTTTTATAAATTGTATATTTTATAGCCTCTCATTACTATCTACAGAGTTGACTCATGATTGTGTAATGGGGTTATAAGTTGGAAAACCTTCTTTTAATATTGCATGAAAAGCTGTTTAAGACATTGGCTATAGATGTTATTATGGTGCATTTTACTGTTTTAACCAAGTATCCCAGTTACCCTAGAATTGCATCACCCTGCTCCAACAAGAACATCTGATATTAACTTAATGACGATATGAGACCCAGAGTTGTGCTTTACACTCACGGTGCCGACTGAAGTGATGGTGTCAGACGATCCTGTGTCGGAAGTGACACCGCTGAACCAACTTGACACAGTGCCGCCTTGCAAAGTCAAGCGTGTAGCGTCTCTACTGCAAAATTAATTTAAGAGCAAATCTAAAATCAAATAGCTGTAGTAAGCGTTAAACTTGTTAACGAAGCCGCATTACAATCAGTACTTTAGGCGTCGGATAAATTTAAATGAATGCTGAATTCCACCTAATAAAGCAAATTAAAGCGTTGAATTAAATTACGCGCCTGTAGAAAATGCTCAAGCTTAACAACAAAAATTTAATTAAGAATTTGTGGGGCAGAAGGTTTGTAAGTTTAGAATTTAGTTGCACTCGCATTAGACACAAAATAAATAGTTACTAAACTACAACAACGCATCCAGGACCAACGAATGAAGAATGAGAAAAAATCCGAGTACTCGTGAATAAGAACCATCAGATGGAGTCCTAAACAGAATCCAGTTGTAGGATTTTCAAAGAATGACCTTCTAATTAGCATCGCTCGTCGTTGATCTCAAATTACCGACTTCATTTAAGTTTAAAGAATTACATATATGAGCAAAAATTTCATCCAATTTGTATTTTCTATTTATTTTGAAGATCAATCGTAATTTCAAGCCCATGATTGATTAGATTTGTAACTTCCTGTAATATAATACAAAACTTCCTGTAATAAAATACAGGAATTATCTAACATATAATTCCTGTAATATTATATAAAACGCTCGCTCCGTAGATTACATAAGTCTAGAGTTCCTTTCTGAAGCCAATGGCGGAGAAAAGTTTGAGACGATTTGAATTTTTTCTATTTAATTAATTTGAAAAAAATTTTTGAATCACGTGCAATTGCTGAAGTTAAACTGAAAATGTTTGAGAGGAGAATGAGCATTTATTATACGCGCATCTAAGAAGAAAAGTAAAAGCGCATACTTACAAAATAACACATCTCTTACACATCTTAAAAGCAGGATCAACTTACAGCAGTGCTTCTGAAATAGAGGCTAAAACATTTTCATAATGGATAGATAATACCTAAGAATAAAAAGGACTGCAGACCTAATATATATCAGGCAAAGTTCAACCAATCATGGTAGATGAGCACTACAATGACCTATAGCAGTAGAGAACTTAAGATAGCATACAGTCAGGACTTAGAAGAGCATATAGTCAGGACTTAGGATGGCATACAGTCAGGACTTAGGATGGCATACAGTCAGGACTTAGGATGGCATACAGTCAGGACTTAGGACGGCATACAGTCAGGACTTAGGATGGCAGACAGTCAGGACTTAGGATGGCAGACAGTCAGGACTTAGGATGACATACAGTCAGGACTTAGGATGGCATACAGTCAAGACGTAGGATGGCATACAATCAGGACTTAGGATGGCAGACAGTCAGGACTTAGGATGGCAGACAGTCAGGACTTAGGATGGCACACAGTCAGGACTTAGGATGGCAAACAGTCAGGACTTAGGGTGGCATACAGTCAGGACTTTGGATGGCATACAGTCAGGACTTAGGATGGCATACAGTCAAGACTTACGATGGCAGACAGTCAGGACTTAGGATGGCATACAGTC
>JACJUY010000049.1:45122-77464 GCA_014220935.1 Platorchestia sp. MABIK
TTTTTTTTTTTTTTACCAAAGGAAGTATTCCGTACTCGCTGATGAAAATTCCCCTTTTAGTGCACGGATTCAAAAATTGTGATAATCTAAATCATCAGTAAAACGATAATTAAATTATTTAGTGCTAGCTACTATTTAACGATCTGAAACGCCCGCCTGCTGTAATATTTCGATTGACGACAACATTAGAGAAAATTTCCGCGGCCTGACCAACGAAGTGACATGGCATAGGACACTGTGGCACTGGTACTGAACTGCTTTGAAAGATATAAAATATGGTAGGTGAACCAAAATTCGACAGTTTATATAAATGTATATGCATGCCAATGCAGCCATGTCATTTGAGTTAGTTAATTAATAATTTTATCCTAACATTTAAATACTCTGATTTAAAATATTTCAATTATGCTTCTATTCATAAGAAAAAAAACAACTCAGCTAAGTGGACTTTGAAAGAATCCATACATTATTCTTCCTACCGTAAGTATGGACAGAACGCTCCCAAAAACTGACATGAAATAAAATAATGTTGCTAAAAGGACGAACACAGTTGGCGTTGGCGACACTCACTCGAGTTTCTCCCTGCTCGTGGTAAGACCGTCCTGGTCCAGGCAGTGCATCTCTGGCCTCGGCTACTTGACTCCACTGCTGCAGCGACTGCGTCATGAGGGTGGCGCCCTTGGTGTATAGCGCCTCGTGGTGCCGCCCCAAACTGCAATGGCGCTCCAGCACAAATCCCAGTCGACGGCGCTCCTGCAGCAATGCCTGCAACATGAAGGTGGCGCACTAAGTATAATCTCCATAAATGCATCATGCAGACTCCAACTTCAAGATTTTGCATAGGATATGAAGAGATCTCGATCCTGAAAACCGTACAAGCAAAGTTAATTTTTTTATGACCTGAAGGGACATTTAAACGTAGTGCATTGTTATCTGATTCTCATTGTTCTCTCATTCAACACATTTTGTTGACATCAGCAGGTCTTCTTTGTGAGTTGAAATTTTTAATAGTAAGCTATTTCCAGAAAGATTTCTTTTTCAAGTGTAATTCAGGTACTTTACTATGGAGAAAACTCATTTTAAAGAACAATTTTCAATCGGTACAATTTTATGTTCATGGTTTTGAATAAGTTTCAATACATAGTTGTCAAGGGAATACATCTTCACAAGAGTGACAAAAATGACTACGGTTAGTGTTAAGCATTTTATATAAAAGTAACATTTACACAAATTTACCTAGAAGTTCTTCTGCTCTCAAAATGCAGTACTGAGAACTGCAATTATAGCTAAGCGAGAATGTGATCAAATCGAATTATTGCAGAGCAAAATAGTGATTGAATTCTGAAAAGTCTGTTACTCGGTCAATTAGCTGCTGATCCGTCTTCTCAAGAAGAATATTCTAAAATTTGCTTCAAGAAGACAAAATGTTACTTAAGCCAATTTTACACATAATGCGAAGTAAAAATCTCTGTGCCCTCCAAATACTGAAGCTGCAACTCAATTTCAAACTTGAACTAAATGATTCACTTTCATTCATCGCAAAAAGTAATTTTCACAAGGTCAATTAGCTGTGATCAATTTGATATCGTGAATTAATGAAAGGTTAGAGCTGTAAAACCGACCTCTTGGAAGCCCTGCGCGAGATAGGAGTCCAGATTGGCCTTGTTCTCCTCCAAGGTCTGGTACAGCTGTAGGAGAGGGGAAAAGAGCATTAAATTACGGACACTTAACAATGGCTTATGTCAGATGTCATGCTTGCGCTCAATTTAAATTCAAGTTCTGTCGTCACTCAAAGTACAGTAACGAAAAAATGTGATGGTATAGCGAAAACATCATCCTAAAGAAACCATTAAACAACTGAAATGCAACGCTAGCCATTTAAAGTTACCTCGGTTAACCTTTCAAAATAATGTAGCATGCAAGAATGGTTCACCTTTATGCATTTTTCACCGTCTTAAATCATATTAAGACCTAACGGCTTTTTTACTTTTTTTCCGAATTAAAGATTTATGTTCGTAGATCTTAGTATACATCCTTTTACTTGGATTAAATTAACTTTGGAGATGGATTACATATTTTAATCACTGGAAGAGAGTCAACATTGCAATTAGGATGCTAACAACTGAGATAAGTAAGGATACGGGTGCAGAATATGATCCACAAGCATGTTTTTCCATACCTTAGGATCTATTGTGTACATTTGAAGTTGTGATATGCGGTGTTGAAACCTACTCGTATTATTTCATTTATGAATGACAAATTGGGTTTTAGCTCAGTGCTTTCAATTCTATCGAATTAATATTTTGAGTTTGTTGCGTAAAAAATGTTCACAGCAAATGCATCAAAAAAGTACCCCATGTTAGAAATTTCTTCATTGTGCTCTTAATTACATTTTAATTTTGTCATTGTCAGTGCAGACCACAAGCCCGACCATACTTAGGTGGTACTGATCCCGCTTCGCATGTGGATCCCACCCTATAACGGTACTCGTAAGAGCCCCTCAAACTCAAGTTTGTCGCTGCAGGACTGCCACCAGACGCCTGCAAATGTCACCTTAATTTGCTTGTCGACGCCACCGCTGCGTGCGCGGCCCTTCTTGCTGTTCTTCTTGACGGCTGCCGCTGCCTTCGCGTACGCCTCCCGCCGCTGCTTGTGGCCCGACACAAAGTTCTTGTGCTCCACCTCAAAATTAGAACGCAGTTGTGACATGGGCATTACTCATAAAATGAAGATCTTCGCTGAAAAATATACATAAATGCTCTTAATTGATGCAATTTTGAAAATTCTGAGAAGATAGCATTTTTAAAATTTAGTTTTCCGACGAAGAAAATGCTAATGTATCCATTGAATGCAGAACTAAAGGGAAAGAAAGATTTAGGTGACGTGAAACCAGCAACACTTTCACAGGTGATGCTTAGTATCGCAGTCGCTTGGCTCAATTCTGAAGGGCACACAGGCTTCAAGACAAACTGAAGAGGACAGATATATTAAGTTAACTAATTTAAAAAAAAATTGGCCCAAGAAAAATGCCGTGAGAGTGTTTGCTAATTATTTATACTTGTAACATGCTCAGTGTTTGATTGATGTGTGATATAAGAGTCAAGTCACGAAAGTAATCAATGCCACCTTCGGACCTGGAACTATAGGTGAGCTGGGCTCTATGATATAAGGTTTGCGCCACAGCGTGGCCCTAGCGGTAAAATTCGCACGCTACCTGCAATTGCTTCGCGTCCTTCTCCACATTGGCCTCCAGGGGCGCGATCAGATCCACGTAGAATGCGCGCAGCTGGAAGCAAGCACATGGGAAGTTTGAGTGCAAAGTACGGCCGTTTTGGACAAGCGGCAATTCCCCTTCGTACAATGCAAAAATGAAAACGTTAAGTTAATATGGAGATGTTTTAGTTATAATGTCGAACTTTGTAAGATACATACCGTATCAGAAGGAGTATGAGAAAATGATCTACACTTGTAAAATAATTTACTCTAATTAGTAAACCAAAATAGTTGCACTGAAAAAATTCCGTTCAAGGCTATTACATTGGAAGCCGTGGTAGTTCAGTCGCACTCTGGAAAATGTAATCATCATAATTTTAACGGAAACATCTTGCAGTATATAAGGTATCTTGCTTTATGTAAACTTAATACTCACATTGTTCAAGTATATAAACTGCAACGTGATAAACTTTTACCATCAAAATTCCTCAGTATTCCACAGAAAATACTAGGCAAAATAAAAAGTCTTTAAAAGCTTGTGGTTACCAGAAGGAATGAAATACTTCTCTCACATGAGTAACTAACAAATGTTTTTGTTGCGAGTTCTTTGCCTGTTATCACTCGACTTCAATACAAAGTAAAATTCATGAAATTATGAGCCTAAAATTCTTGAGCTTTCAGTCAAGATTTTTCCACGTTTAAGACTTGTTTGGTGCAGTAAACGCTAATAAAGTATGAAACTTATTTATAAAAAATAAAAATCATTACAAATATGACTACCGCCTGCATCGGTGATGAATAAAATATTTATTCGCTTCGCGACAAGCAAATCCTATCCTCAAAAAAAATTTTCTAACAAAGCTTGCTTTCTCAGGTATCATAAGAACTTGAAATTAACATATTCAACGACGATGTTTACAACTCTTTCAACAAGCTTTAGGGCATGACAGCAATGATAATTTTAGCGATTGCTAGCAGGAGCATGACCTTTAAGCTCATCATTATCATGACCGTAACCCCGGCGACGGACGGCGGACCGCCGACAAAGAGCTGACACCACCGGCAGGAGCGCCGACAGCCAAGGCCGTTTCGTGGGGCCTGAGTGCGGCGGAACTCAAGGCCTGTTGGCCAGCTCATGCCTTCTACTCGGGTTTGTGCATGTGGTTACTACGCGTGGTTTGAGACTTCATTCCACAGAAACAAGGGTATTAATGGTTGCTTTAAAACCCTAAAATGATTATCGGAGATATTAGTGTGCTGTTTTCCACGCACGAGCACAGACAAAAAATCCTAGATACATGAGTTGGCAAAATGTTTTGGCTCATTTTGTCCATGCGAGTCGCATGTCGCGTTTGTATGTTTCTTGTAACCATACAAAGTGTATCAGCAAAAAATGTTAAGATTTATCATAGAAGATCACGAAGTTGGTGCTCAAAGCAGGATGTGTACAGTGTGTCGTGGTGGTCGCCAGCATTCCTTTGAGATTTCTAACGCCTATACAGGGACAGAGAAGACAAATGATTTAACAGTTCATTCAATGAAGACTATGCTTGTACAATCAATGTGTTCTAACGATGACTGCGTGTTCGCTGCCCCTAGAAATTTTATCATCTTGTTTACATTCGAAACAAATTCAAATTTTTGAATTTGCTAACAATTATCGTTCAGGACAGAAAATTCTATACGGCGGACTTTTTCAAAGTTCAAGTTTCAAAAACACACAAAATAAATGCATTTCAAAACCTTCTACTTAATATTTCTTACATTTTATTTAAAATGAATTTAATTTAAAGAATGAGATGAACGCTTGGACTTTAAACAGAAGCGCTCCCGTACCCACCAGCTCACACAATAACTGATGTGAACAGGGATGATAAAACTCACCAGCGAGTAATAAATGAGTGATTTAGTCAAAGTTTAATTCATCCTAGGTTGTAAAAACAGGCTAGACCTCGTGCGCACGGCAGCTTATTGGCTTCCTACTGATTACGAGGACGGTGATCCCCTGTACTGTATTTACGCATTCTAATAATAGTTTTGAGCCAAATCATTTAATTTTTTGCATTTTTTACAAATCTGAAATAGAGTATAACGATTTAACCTCTTGGCTAACAGCCCTATAGAGTTTCGTTAAACTTTGCCATGCTATATGGTGTGTCATACTTAAAATGCACTAAAGCTGTTAGGATTAAGAAAACAGCTTACCCAGAGCACAAATGAAACGTCAGACGATGTTCTTCTTTCTAACAGTCAATACTTATGAGAAAATAAAAACCGTCGTAGTCGTAGCATGAATTGGGACGATAATATGAACCGAAGATTTCAGTGCACTAATGACTGTCATTCGACGCCGAGGTGTGAATTTATCCGTGTTACAAAGCCTTAAATTATTTGTCACGCTATGTCACAAGCGTGAATCTCGTCATTGCCGTAGCGATTCAAGTAGCGACTATAGCTACTGAACGACCTTAACCCACAGAAAAGCATTCATTATTGGATACATCTGACACAAAAGAGAAGGTTGATAATGAGTGTACCAAAGATAGATCGATTGTATAACTCTCAAGTTTCGTTGATTTGATTCAACGATTGATGAATTTCTTTATAACAAAGAGATGCAAACGATCGAGAAATGTATTGTAAATTGCATTTTTATAACAATCTGAGCGTCCTCCACAAAGGATACATAGGACAACCATACAAATGGAATTTAATACAAGCAAGGTTTTGCGCAATACACGAACTTCATTTTCACTTTCAAGTCATTTGTCACGAGGGATCGCCGTTCGACATCAGTTGGATTTCAGAGTCACTGCTTGACCGATTTCCGCGGTCGTGTTCCCATTATGGACCTCAGAGACTTGAGATGTTTCGTAACCTCCATTACAGGAGACGCTAAAGGTTCACGATGGAGAAAATGATCCATTTTTCCAGGAATTGAACATCGAGAATGCACCAATTGCCACGAGATTTTGAATGGGTTGCTCTCACGCGATGCAGCGGTATTATTTGCAGGTACATAACTCAGATGTGTGCTTGTATAGAAGCTATAGCATTAACGTATACAGTTCATGGCTACTTACGACATTCACACTACCAAAATCATTTTAAAATATGAGTGCTCATAAAAGAACATCTAGTCAGCATTTTGAAAAAAAAAAGGAATGTTGAGAGGCGTTGTTAGTAGATGACGTATGCCGCAGAGGTGAGACGCCTCAAGAGAGAGTTGCTCTCAAAAAAGATATCATTGTGCTTAGATTTTTCTTCAGTACAAGCTTATAATTACATTTGTTGGAAGAAATTTAAATACACTATGAAAAGAAAAATAATTTTGTTGTAGGTTGATAATGAGCGACAAAACTTCATATCATCACGTAGTGAGAATAAACTCAAATTAGACGTAAACCAGAGTGCATGTACAGGAATTTATGTTTTTGCTACTGAGCTAAAACGTGTACTCGAGAATCATGTGAGTCGAATATGTCTGTTCTTGAAGTAATTGGAGCAAACGTTACAACCACAGGAAAAACCAAGAAAATAGTCGTCTACTCCTGGCTCAAATGCGGTGATTACGAAATAAGGACTATAATTTGGTGTGTGGCCACATAACTGCTACCTATCTCTAACGTATGATCAAGCATGGGCCCCATTCAGACGTATTGCATAACATCCTTTCCTTTCGTAAAAAGTGGTCAGTGTTCGTAACGACATCAATGAAAAAAATATACACTTTAGATCACTAAGCTTTGCTAGCGCGTGTATGTTTTTCATTTTTCTTTGGAAGATGTCACAAAAGAGCAACTCTAAATCTGTTAGTATGCTACTCGTTGTTAACGTGTTTGAATGCTTGCGATGTTGTTTATCGTCAACCGTCGGTTGACACGGTCAGAATAAATACGTTCCAGTTCACGCAGCGCAGATTCTTAACTTCAATACATGAAACAGAGCAGGAGCAGCTAGCTTACTCAATTTGTGCATATTACTCATCTAAATAAGACGCATAATAGTCCTATACACAATGACTGATTTCATTGAAATCTTGTTTATATACTATCAATCGGAAATTTGACTTCAAGTTGACAACCAAATAACTAACTTTGAGGCGATGACCATATACAAAAACTAAAACACAAGGAGCAGAAATTAGGAGTGCATGGCCGGTAAGTTTACTTGTGTAGCATATAACCGTGTAATCTAACCGTGTGTTAGTTAACGGTGGTGCGAACTACTGTTTTAATAACAGCAGTGTCGCAGATGTCATAATTCACTAAAATATTGAAACAGAAAAGTCTTTACGAATGTATTACAGAGAAGGGAACATGTCACGATTAACATTTTGTTGCAGGCATCTGTAAAATATGTCTAATCATTTATTCAATAGAACCAAACTCACAGCTGTCAGTTCATGCTCGTGCAGCTCTGCGTAGACTGCGCACAGCTGCTCCAGCGACCCGCCTGCCAGAGAACACAAATGTTCACGTGAAAATACCAGATTCATTCTTTCAGTTATCCGTTCTTTACAAGTTATGTAACCTTTAATACCCTGGAATATAAGAGCAATGAAAAGAAAACTCTATTCTCGGTTTGCCTACTGAGTTAGATCATAATTTTCCTTGAAGACCATCTCTAATAATGAGAGAGTGCATCTCTATTGCTAATAACTACTAAAGTAAGTCGTGTCTGATCGATATCTTGGTTAAAAAGTAGGAAGCTAAAGGCAGGAAAATCTCTTCCCCCAATCACATTCCTAATGCGAGACGCTTGCTTGCTCTTCACTCAATCACATTCCTAATGCGAGACGCTTGCTTGCTCTTCCCTCAATCACATTCCTAATGAGAGATGCTTGCTACACGTGAAGAGTAGTACCGCTTCGGTAGAGAAAAAGGGAATACTTTCAACTATAAACGTTGATGGAATACAAATTTTTTTGTGAGTGAAGTGGCCTCAACATGAAGTAGCTAAACGCATCTTACGGTCTGAATGATCTCAACGATTGATTTTTAATAGCTTGAAAATAATTTCTCAAAGATTATAATAGCGTACTTGGCAGAGCGATTGTAATATTTACAATTTAGTTCTCAGAGAACTGTTATTTCATACACAAATGGAAGAAATTATGGACACTTAAAATATCACAATTCATTAAAATGAAACACAAGTTCTAGCAGATGACTAGCACCGCCAAAATTAATTTCGAACTTTAATATCTGAAAACAGCCCATACATGTTAAATAGCATTCGAAATAAAATCCTAGATTAATCAATAAATCTACACTCTTCTGATATCATCTCCTCATGGGATTTGCAACAGTTGTTTTAAATAGTCCTAGCTCAGGAAATTCCCGGCAACGCAGCGACAGAGGAGACCATTGTAGGACGGCGATTGAGTACGACCGCTGGTGCACAGCCAGATGCACGAACCTGAACCATATTATAAAGACTGAGGACATGTATAACCATCATCAAATTGGCCTATTCTTCAGAGAGTAATGAATGAAAAGTTCTTAAGCAAAAAAAATTAGTAGGTCATACATCAAAACTTGATAGGCAATAAAGAACAATTATGTAGGCACTAAAACAAAACTGGGTATATAACAAAGCAATCCTTGTTACGAGCAGGTAATAAAGCATAATTAAGAATAAAGAATAATTCTGAGTAGGTATTAAAGAATAACTAGGTAGCTAATAGAGCAAAATAAGTGAGTTGAAGAACCAAAATAAGGGAGGCAATTGAGCCAAATAAGAGAGGTTTAAAAATATAACAAGGGAAGTAAATGAGCGATAAATAAAAAAAAGGAAGTAAATAAGCACCAAAATCAAAAAAGGGAGTTGATAGACCCCAATGAGGGAGGTAATACAGCAAAACAACGGAGTTAAGACTCCCAAAAA
The DNA here is from genome assembly GCA_014220935.1 of Platorchestia sp. MABIK. Lineage (NCBI taxonomy): Eukaryota > Metazoa > Arthropoda > Malacostraca > Amphipoda > Talitridae > Platorchestia > Platorchestia sp. MABIK. Next base: position 54,225 of record JACJUY010000049.1, read on the forward strand.
TGAAGGAATTCCTTGAGTAAAATAAGGGAGCCAATGGAACAAAACCCGTAAAGTCATTCAGCAAAATAAAAGTCATTGAGCCAAATTAGGGAGGTACTACAGCACAATAAGGCAGTTAACAGACCCAAATGAGGGAGGCAATAGAGCAAAACAAAGCAGGTAATACAGCAAAACAAGGCAGGTAATACGGCAAAACAAAGGAGACAATAGAGCAAAACAAGGCAGGTAATGTAGCAAAACAAGGCAGGTAATACCGCAAAACAAGGGAGACAATAGAGCAAAACAAGACAGGTAATACAGCAAAACAAGGGAGGTAATAGAGCAAAACATGGCAGGCAACAGAGCTGCGGAGTAACTGACCGATGTCCCTGGGCCCGGCGTAGTCCTGCCGGTGAGCGGCGGTGGTGGCCACTTTGTGCAGCGCCTCGAAATACGAGCGTCCGCTCGCTGCTGCTCCTGCACGGGAGAGAAGAATACGTATTCAGTTTCGCTTCTAAAGTCTAAAGTTTTTAGCACAGCATCTAGAGGCTTTACATAAATGTTGTCGTGTTGCTGGAGACCGATTCGGAGTTTGATTTAAATTCAAAGGTGTATTTCCGGAAATTCTGTCGGCAGATCACGAGCTGTGACTGAATAATGCAATTCTTAAATAAATATAAAAATTTGTGACTTGAACTTTATTATTCCTATTTTCCTTGACTGCAGACATCTGGTTTGGCTAAGAGCTTACGCTTGAAGGAATTACAAAGCAAGGATATGCTGGCAAACTGACTGACTGGTAAACTGACTGACTGTCAGACTGCTAAGAAGTTGCTCACGAATGGTTGGGATTGCTCTCTGTGAACAGGATCAAACTACTACCAACGAAATCTAGTGCACAGAATTCTGAGCAACTGAAAGAACCATCAGAGAACTGCAAGCTTATGTTTACATCTGAAATTTCTTGTATTTTTCAATGTGAGCTAACCAATGATGTCTCAGATGCTGCCTCTTAGTTGCGTCATCCAGAGCGGCGTACGCTCCTGTACTTTGCTGTGGAAAAACAGTGACTACACATCGTTAACACATTGTCCATGCGAATGAGGACTTCATTCTTCGATGGTGACGCCTGCTCAAAATAGCTGCCATGGCATTATATTCAGAATATAATGATTCGGAATATTTCAATTTATTACCAAGTAAAAACATTTGAACAGCGGTGACAAGCAATAAAAAATATTTCAAGTGAAAGATTGGATTTATAGGCAAGAACACAACACGAAAGCCAGCTAGACGGCCGGCTCCACGCCTGAGTGGAACTCCAACGAAAAAGAAATGGTGGGAGTCGCTCGTTGAAGAACAACCAAATTGCCCAAACTTATGGAAATAATTCCATAATTTCACCTTCTTAAATTCTATTTGTTTAGTACACGTAAAATTTGACAGCATGAGTAACTCAGAATCTAGCCACAGTGCAAGTTTGCACAATGGAATTATGTCCAGAAAAATGACCAATCTGGCAACGAAGCCCGGCGTCGTCGAGACGACCGCAGCCACAGGAAGCAAGATCTGCTTATTGAGGAACTGCGCTGTGCTGACCGCCCTCACGACGCTCAGCACCAACGATGGGTCCGCGCCTCAGTGCTTATGACATGGAGAATTCTCGCTAGTTTTTAATTTCTTTCTTTCTTCTGAGTATCGCAACGAAAATAGGAGATTGGAGGGCCAGAATGTTTGCACCTCACTTTTAAAGGTGAGCGTGAGCTAACGTTCGATCGCCGCTACGGGGGTTAAATTCACAGCAATCATTTCCCGGGAGTCAAGATATAAATACTTTCTTGACAATACGAGTAGCTATAAGCATCCTGAACATGATGCTAGAATGAACGTGGTAACAACATTGTTTGCAAGACATTAGTAGTAATCCTCACTGAATCAGTCTGCAAACATGTGGTCTAGCAGTTCTTATACTTTTTGCAATGATAAGCGAGCCTTTAGATGATCTTTTGCAATGGCTGGAAGGTTTAATAGATTTCATCGTCGATGAACAACGGTAAGCTTAGAATAAAAAAAGTAGATGGTACATACTATATATTTTAGTTTAAACCTCCACTAACCACAACATAAGTGCTCCCAAAAAAAGTAAAGAAGGAAATTTGGAATTAAAAGAACGGGAAATCTACGAGTAAAGTGAGTCCCCACGCCCTGCGCATAAAAACAGCAAAATTTGAAAAAATTTATGGAACAAGATAAACGGTGAAGAACAAAATAATAAGGGCTTGAAAAAGCTGTGAGCCGAAACAAAATGGTCTGCATGCAAAAAAAACTCTTCCACTTCAGCAAAAAGGAAGCCTACACAACTTTCGTCTCAGGCCCTCGCATCTTCCCCCTGGAAGAGTAAATTTTCATACATGTAATAGTTGTATACCCCAGAGAGCGGTTTCAAGCAACGCGTTACTTCGGGGATGAGAAGCTTAATCATTATTGCACTATTGCGCGTTTCTTATTTTGTAAGGAAAAACGCAAGCTTCGTACAGTGGATCAGAAAAGAACATTGAAGTAGAATTTGTGGATTGACACCATCTCTCGGACTTTTGATGCTACGCAGGAGATCGTCTCAGGCATCATCGTACTTCACTCTGGCATGCAAGGTTCCCTGACATTCATTGTTACCTAATATCAAGAGACGCAGAAACAAGTTTAGACATGGCTGCACACGGGCACTGCATAATTAAGTTGAATTCGTGTAGCTAATTACACCAACTTTATACACTCAATCCTTATTTTCAAATGAATGCTCATATGCGGCCCTGGAAAGATCGTAATTTCAATCTGCTACGAAAGTTGTACTCGTCTCTGCTCAGCCGAATTATGCCGGTGCATGAAGAAGAAATGCCCAAAAATACTTTTCACGCACAGTTTGAGAGGAAGATTACTCCGCAATCTACAATTTTGCCTGCTCTATTAAGTCGCAGAGTACATTCATTAGTAGCAAATACGGGCATCCAGTACGATATACCAGTACGATCCAGTACCGTATGTTCGAATGATAGTCTCACAGTTTGACATGTAATCGTACAGCCCTCGCTCTGAAAATAAAACAATGGAATATTTTTCGACTTCCAAGCGCAACGTCCATACTCTCCTTCGCTATAAAAGAAAACGCGGTAACTTGGGAATCTCACTTCACCTTTGTTGCAATGAGAGTCGTTCTCACAATTTGCAGGATAATAAATTTTAGGAAAAAACACACAACTCACAAATGTAGTTATGTAATTGCTTGAAAAATTCAAACAATGTCGACGATTGAATAAAATTAAAAGTGAATAAAATATTTCAGGCGACAATTCTCCATGCTATTTTAATATTGAAGTGTTAAAAATTAAAAATGTTACAAATTCACTTGCGCAAGGTAACTTTACAAACATGGTTAATTATCCAATGAGACAGCAGCATGAATGAGAAATTAAACGATCGAATGGACGATTTTCATGAGCGCAACATACTCGAAAGAGAGGTAGGTTTTTTTCCGGACAGACATTTTACATGGTCATTTTGGAGTCGCAGTTTTGAGACAGCAGTTTTCACCCATGAAACATCGCCGCAAAATATCTCGGTTCGTAGATGTTCCATATAAGCCTTCAAACGATCTGAGTGCACGCTAGGGGCGTTCCGTTCCAGCGACGGTTCTACCCTTTAAATGAAAAATTACGACATTTCAAGGATTATTAATTATGACAATCACGCGATCAAAATCGAATTATGGGCGTATTTACCACGCGAGGCTGCGTGCGCAGGTCACCATCGCGACCTCAGCTTCCACCACCCAAGCAGCGAAACGTTCAGATTGATTATATCTACCAACTTTCCTATGATTATCCCCATGAAAATTTACAACAAGTGAATTTGATAATAGGGTGGACTTTTTAATCGCACTGCGTCGAGGTTTCACAATATATTAAACGATTCTTCCACATGGCCAAAAAATATTCAAAAACGTAAATTGGTTAGTAATAAAGGTTAACATCTACTTATTCAATTGCTACCAGATAATAACTCGATGACAGAACGACTTCGTTCATAATTCTACCCAGCAACTTGAGTCGTGATCACAGCAGCTGTAGATGGCGCTGAAGAAGCCCCCGCAGCTGGGAAGATGACCCCTGCCTCGAGCAGCCAAAGGCCGTGTGATGGTTGAGTGCTGCGTACTAAATCAAGCTCGCCAAGGATGCCCGAGCACGTTGCTACAGCAGCCCCCCCGAAAATGTCCGGTGTATAGAGGTCAGCTTTTCCCGTTGCAAGATATTTATCACCTGAACTATGCAATAATCGAGGCTAGCTGCTCATCATTCGGTGGAGCTTAAAACTATTGAGTGACATCTTTTTGTGTTGTAAAGAGCGTTATATATAGTTCCCTGTACAGCTTCAGATGTAATTTGCTTCTCGATCTTTTTTATTATACAGTTATTAGTCATTCTTATGTTAGAATGAAATTGATTGTTGTATTAATCTCGTAACTAAAGTTTGTAGCGCAGGATCTCCGGCTTATAGGAGGAGCTCCTGCACAATTTAAGCATGCGTGAACTTGCTAATTATTATTAAGGAGAGCTCCAGCACAGTATTGCAAGCTACAGCTGACCGAGCAAGTGTAATGCTGCGTGTTGTGGGAACAAACACCTCAACTATCTAAATTTCATTTGAATGCAAAAACTCAGGATGCGAGAAGACTAAACAGCATCCTCATTTGTACACAAACACAACGCGACCTTCAGTCTTGAACAAGTTCGACTAAGCAATAATGCGTGCTGGGCAACTGAACACTGCAGCACCATGCATAAATTAAATAATGAATGTGCCTCATTATTATTGCACGGGCTGATAATTAATTCATTTTGTCAATTTATTCACTCCTCCTGCGGGGTCAGATTCTGTTTTGTCCATAAAATGTTACTTTTGAACGAAGCAGTGTAATATAATTTGGAAGTCGGGCGCAGGTAACTTCACCGAATCAACCACGCATGATGTGACTGTGACATTCATGACTCATGCATACATCAATTTATGATTCAAAGGAAATTCACATCATTCTACGCACAAAACCTGTATACTCATTTTACTGCTCGTAGATCTTTGAACAGTCCACATGCAACTACACAATCTAGCTGATCGCACAAACAAATTTAGTTGAAATACTATTTGACATGAGTTCAAAACATTTTTCTCTCAAGAAAAATCTGTGTCTATATTTATCATTTATCCTTCATTAAACTTCTCGTAACGATGACAATGAACATCGAAAAATAAAAAATTATTTCTGTTTTATATGATCTGAAACATTTCGGGACCTGCCATAGCTGGTTCTAAAATTTCGCCCCCCCCCCCCCTCTACCCACACCCACTCACTTCTGGAAATATGTTACAGTTCTTGACCAATCAACTAGAAACAGAACTGAGATCCTTTCAAGAGGGGCAACGAGAGTGTTCAATTTGTCCATCAGATTCTCTCAGACCGAGAATAACAGTATTAGAGGGCTCGTAGACTGGGTTCCGAGGCATCTTATCGGCCGTCTGTTCCGCCTCACTGAGACAACAATGGTTTTACCAATTTCGGTCAGCAGTCTACTTGAAGCATGACGATATATTTCCTGTAATGCCGTTCCCTTCGCATTGCCTGTCTTCTGTGTGCAGATAACTTTAGCCGCTGTAGATGCGCACGATATCCACGAACCAAGAAGCGTCGCCTTGAAATTTACAGCACGCAAAGAGCCAATTTCTGTGTTATAAAACCGTCCTGGGAACCAAGATGCTACCTCAAAATACACACGATTATAAAAGATGTGATAAAACGCTTCTACCTTCGGAACTTTCTTCACTAACGTTCTTCTTTTTGCATCGTCATCTGATGAGGCAACAATGTACAAAAGCAACCATAACCTGACGCTCGTGAAGTTGAGCGGAACAGAAATCGCTGTTACCCAGTCACAGTAACGGCTGCATACCGCTGTGAAACACCTGCTACACCGACGCAGTGTAACACCTGCTACACCGACGCAGTGTAACAGCTGCTACACCGACGCAGTGTAACAGCTGCTATACCGACGCAGTGTAACACCTGCTACACCGACGCAGTGTAACAGCTGCTACACCGACGCAGTGTAACAGCTGCTACACCGACGCAGTGTAACACCTGCTACACCGACGCAGTGTAGCACCTGCTACACCGACGCAGTGTAGCACCTGCTACACCGACGCAGTGTAACACCTGCTACACCGACGCAGTGTAACACCTGCTACACCGACGCAGTGTAACACCTGCTACACCGACGCAGTGTAACAGCTGCTACACCGACGCAGTGTAACACCTGCTACACCGACGCAGTGTAACAGCTGCTACACCGACACAGTGTAACACCTGCTACACCGACGCAGTGTAACACCTGCTACACCGACACAGTGTAACACCTGCTACACCGACGCAGTGTAACAGCTGCTACACCGACGCAGTGTAACAGCTGCTACACCGAACATCACGACACCACACCACACGACAGAAGACGCCGGAGAGTGAAAGGCTCCAAATAGCGAAGAGAACGCAGCAATTGTAACTCACCAGTTCCTCATCAGCTGTCAATATTGTTTTATTTTGGTTCGTGTAAATTGAGAAAAGGTGAACAATGGCATTGAAGCTGGGAAATTATTTGTTCTGAAAGTCCGTTAATTCACTGAGAACATATTTTGGAACCTTATTCTTTGAATACGTAGCTGAAATTTTTCACCTGGCGTATAAAAAAAGGGCTACATGGAAAACCATCAATAATAGACCGAATATGATGGTTTAGAATTGGTTCAGGAGTCACTGTTCGGTCAGAAACCAGGGGCGTCGTATAAATAAATTTAGGTTTGATTAGATGTTAGGTCAAGCCTCCCTAACCGCAACAAAAGAGTATTGAAGAGAGTAAGGAGGAAAGCACCATTTATCATGGAGTCGAGAGAACGCGGATTCTATGTACAAGGTGTATTGAAATAGTAAGTTGAGAAAGAAGTTCATGAAACAAGATGAAAGTTGAATAAGAAAGTAGTAGGTGCTGATAAACAATACAGCAGTGAGCCGAAAAAGATGGTCCTTAACACAATAAAAATAGTTTATTTCAACAAAAAGAAGACCTACTTAATCGATAATTCAGGACCTCACATTTTCCCCTTGGGAGTGCGAATTCCCATAAATACAATAGCTGTATCCTCCCGAGTTGCATCATACAAATGAGTGGAACTGGTTTTCCATCGCACAGGAGATACGCAATACAGCGAACTCCAATCCAGTAAACCATTTGATGCGAATTTATAATTACCTAAGTAAAACCTTCAATTTGAATATCAGAAATGAAGATGCGTCGTTTAAAGGAACTTCAGCGATACACTTAAAGTATGCTGATTTTTTTTTCAAACAGAACACACCTGCTATAGTAAATTATTGTGAAGCAGTTGAGCAAAAATTACTTTTAGTTCAGAACAGTCGAATATCAATGATTGTTCAGCGAATCAAAGATTAGACTAGATTCAAATAAGTTCAGCTTTCCAACAACCTCAGTTTCACACACGAACAAATTCTATAATGACGAGAATGCCGAGATAAAATTAGAGAGTACCATAAAATACGTAAACTAATGCAAGCATCAAAATGTTACCATAAAATTATTGATGCAACAAGGTTTGCTTACAGATCTGCAGTCCGTGAAATACCACTTGGAAGACTGCAAAGACTGAACCACCACAAGCAACACCCAACTTACGATGGTTAAGATCTTACCTAAAGTGGAAGAGGTTCTTCCTAGGTTAAGATCCAGACATGAAACCAGAATGGGAACAGGAAATCACGGTAACTCGCATTTTTTACCTATTGCCCTACAGTTGAACGGCGCAGACGTGGTGGAGTCTAACATGCCAGATCAAGTTGGATCTCAACCCATGAGGTGGATCTTAATCCTCAACCCACGAAACAGCGACTGTCAAACTCATATTAGATGAACATTGAAACGTTTCCATTAAGTTATTACCTTAGATAGTACTGTCAGCGAAGTAAAGTACAGAGCTGTTCTCCCTCCCCAATGGCACATGGCTCCCGAACCTTGGTGATGTCTTCCTGAATTGCCTTGGGAAAAAAAAATCAGGTTCGCCTCTAAACAGCAGCGGTCAAGTCGGCGGCACACACACGCGACTCAGGGCCAAGCAAGGATATTTTTGCCCCGCGGTTCATTTACAACCTAAAAATATGCCAAGACAGCTTCAGGAGGGTCAAGGGCCAGCCTTATGGATGTGTGGCCTCTTCCTCGTGCTGAACGGGAACAGTTTTGCGAAAATTGCAAAAGCGAAAACTTTACAGGAGCTCGTTTATCCCCGTGGACAGTTACCTTACCCGAAAAAAAAACACAATTTTTACTTAGAGCTAAATTTCTGAACCATCGAGACATTACAATTTAAGATGATGTTTGATTTTCAGAAAGAGAAGTTGATGCAGTATCATGAACGCTCAGAGTGTATTATCGTCTTGGTCGTTAGAATGAAGAAGAGGAACACCAAAGTCTTCTGATACTTCAGATGTCTTCGGTCACAAATCCGTGTTGATGGCATTCTCAGCTCTCAACTGCGTGTGCTGCGCAAGCTTACAAATGCATTCAACACCTGGATGTGTTCACCTACAATGATTGTAGAACTTTAGAAAACGAAAAAATCTATCTTGAAAAATTGATATCCTAAGCGACACCATGAACATATGTACTCACCATCAACGGCTAATTTTATAAAAGCTGCACGCATGGTAATGAGTGTATTTTGAAATCAAAATTTCATGCTATAGATCTACTTTCATCCACCCCTCGTTAGATATGTTTTCAAAAACTGTTGATAAAATTGTCTGAATTACTTATCGACTCTAGAGAAATTCTTCTATGAACACCTGTATTTTCTCCCGCAAAATTGTTTAAAATTTTTCATGTCAATAGTGATATGCCCACGATATAGACATTATGATTTTCAATCTATTAGAATAAATGCCATTAAATTTAATATTTAAACTCAAACATGTCATGAACGTTTTCATATTTCACTCGACTTGACAACACAATTGAAATCCACGATGAGAAAATCATAGATATCATTCACGTGAAAGCAAAACATAGAATGTTGTTATTATATTTTGGCCCAAGAACATAGTTTGGAAAAATCAGCTCATAGAGACCGTCATTCGTCAGCAGGCCAGGACTCTGAAGGTCTACACGCTCTCTGCACCAAATGATGAGACTTTAATGGCAACGTTTCCTTCCAAGCCTAGTATGAAGAGGAAGACGTCCCTCACAAGGCATGCTACCTTGCGAGGCATTCATGCATGCATAAAGAAGAGCTCCCTGGCTTCCTGAAAAACTCGCTGGGACGTCTCGCTAACTGCTCCGAAATGAGCAGTAACCCGAATAGGCGGCTTAAAATAACAGTGAAATATGAGGCATTTACGACCACGCACTTGTGGGCTAACTTGTGACCTGGGCAGCGAGTTTCAAGGAAGCACCACTTGTACAACATGTGATAAGCTGTAGTGACTTTACCTTATAGAAATTAAGAGCAAGGATTACTTTCTGACCACAGCTCTTAGCTCAACATAAAGTAATCACTAGCATCCAAACTTCAAAACTTCACACAAAACCGGGATGGTGCCATGACGTAGTTTAGGAACGATTTTTTTTAGCCAACTCCGATCAAGGATGCTTGGACAATTGGTCACTACAGCGTCTCGCATGAGAAGAGGAGCTCTTCTGCCTCGCCAGCAATGCCACGAATGTTGAACACAACCAGGGATCAGGTTAGTAATCCTAATCGTAAGTCAGACTGAACCATTTAATGTTTATTTTAAAATACTGTTGACGCTGGTAGTGGCAGTGTGTGAATTGTTCGAGCATAAACATAGCATAATAAAATGGTCTTAGAGATTCTACTCTATTCCAACAAGAGGAATGCCTAGCTGACCTTTAGCTCGGGACCTCATATATTCCCCCTGGGAGCACTAATTCCCACAGATACAATAGTTGTATGCCCCCAGGGGATGATCAAATATTAATTGAACTCGCAGCCACATGGTCGTAGAAAGTCTGAGTTCGAGCGATATTATTTTGTGATCGCATCCGTGAGAACTTTCTAAGTGTCGTACATGATTAAAGATTTTTCAGCCTGGCATCGCATGACTTAAATATGCTTATTTTCTTTAAATGCTTTCCATTATAACCTTAAATTTCACGCATTCTCATTAAAATAATGTTTTGGTGACACCCAGTATCAGCAGTTCCCCTAACCAGTAGTACGGCACACAGTGACATCGTGTCTCGGAACCTTTCGAGGAGCTAATATCATCTAAAAATGTGAATCCAGACGTAGCAAAAATTAACAGGCCATAAGAATTTTAGGTTAACATTCATGCGAAAAAAAAGTTTTTCATTATTATAACATTTTTTATTATCATTTGGTCCTCAAACATTAACACTAATTCCACCCCAAGGAAGATAAAATGTAATCGATGAGAACAGTCCCTAACACAGAAAATTTATTTTTAAGCATAAAGTTTACCGAAACTTCACTTCACTTGCAAACAAATCAACTTCTAGGATAAAAAGGGATTTGAACTCCAGAATCATTGGTAAAAAGTTTACAAAAGAATAGATACCCAAATATGACCAACTGGGGATGCTAATGAAATTCCGACACAGTTGTCAGTGGCTCCTTAAGAGAAAACGTCAAAATAAATCTGCCGCTACAACATCGTCTCCAAAACGTCTCAATTTGAGAAAAAAATGTGCGATAGATCCATAACAGAATAATTTAGGTTTTAAAGCGTCAGGCTTATTTAAAGTTACTTCCATTCCTGTTACTGTATGTGCCTCCCAAAAGTGTATTTACACTGAAGACGAACTTGTATTCTCTATCATCATCGCCCACTGAGTGGGCGTCTCTTTTTCAAAAGAGCAGTGGAGTATTACAACGAGACCAGAGTTCAAATTAAATAGATCTAAGGTTGAAGACAGGTGAGATGACGTTTGCAGATTTTAGCCAGCCCCAGTATAGCAACAGAGTAGAAAAACGTAGAAAGACATCTGGTAGAACTTAAGTACGTAAACAAAAGCCCTCTGGATCAAGGCGATGTTCACTGGTTCTGGATTAACATTATGTGTTCATCACTGATGAACATAATTGCCTATGAAATAGTAAAGTAAATCCTCTTCATTGTTCACCCCAAGCCGGGATGTATGAGCAATGTTCATAGCGAGTGTAACTTCTCGCAATACCTATCAGCAAGCGTGAGCAAAGTTCCGGAGGATCGGAACCAAATTCACGGTTGAAGTAGGGAGAATTATCGATAACCTTCACCCATGAAGTCGGTCGGGCGGAATGCCGGCCTGCCTTGCGAGTTAATAAAAGCAGTCAAAGAGTAGCAGATCGGAGACAAGCTTCACAACCAATGTAACCTCATTTCACCTTCGCAAAATAAGAGCTACTGCGGCGAGTGGTTAGAGTTTTCAGAAGGAGCGATAATTCCTGAACAGGGACTTCAAAAAGTAATTTCCAAGGATAGCCAAGAGCACAAAGTACGCTGAAGGACAATTCTATCCGGCACACCCCTTTGAAGAGCGATACTATTTTTTCTGCCAAAAAAGTTTCCTCACCGTCACGTCGAATGAAGGTAATGTGAGCACAGGCAACCATCAGCGGTCGTGAAGGCCTTCATCACGTTCTCTGCCGTCTCTGAGAGGCGACTCGTAATACATGTACTCACATCAAAATTAGAGACTCCTGTATACCTTAAAGATTGTTTCAAATCGAAGATCAGTGGAGGACAACTTTTACTCAGTAGAAAATAATATCAGACTGACGAAGAAACTTAGAAATTAGACTACTTTTGATTGTGACTACCATTGAAGAGCATAAAAAATGTTTTTTAAATTTATAAGCGTGCATACGACTAAATGTATCCGACGAATCATGTTAAAACTCGTTCAAAAAAATTTGATAATAAGTGAAGAAATTTAAAATGTTGAATTAAGTCTTGAAAACAGCAAGCACTCAGTCTCAGCTAATCAATATAATACGATCCAGTTTGCCTTTAACTGATGAAATTGGCCAAGAATTACAGACATCTCACCTTTTAGTTGGCACACTTAACTCTGTTTGAGTTACTGAACGCTTCTTCGTTAGCACAACGTTATGTGAGGCTTATTTCAATTGCGATTACGTAAGAAATGAATGAAAAAAAACTGAAATTTCGAAGGAGTCAAATTTACTTGGAGAATTTACGTTTGTCGACGGAATGACATAAGAGAATGCACACAATTAACCATTTTTCAGGAACTATGCAAGCATAAACCTTTTAAAAGACCAGGCCAGCAAGGCCATGCAAACAGCCTCGCGTCCTCCGCCCACCGCGGTGTTTCGGTTGCTAGTCCGCTGCGGTCGCACAAAAACGAGCAGCTCGCGACATTAACGCGTCATCCTTATTTGACGGCGTGCAAGCGGGTGTTGCTTGAGCACACCAGTGCGGCCAATTGTGTTGACGCAGGCTTAGTGACAGATGGACGAACCTACTTTCCCTGTCACCGTGATCACTGCCTGCAGGCACCTTAGTTTGCTGTCGCGCATCACTGCCAACAGCATTGCTGGGGGCCGGTCTGCAGTTAGCTACCTCTTCTGCTTGTAGTATTTTCCAATTGCACATACCGATGCTTGTTGACATCGCTTCTTGCAGATACTGCTGATGGCAATCACTACTTACAGCAGGCACTGCTTCTTGTAGACATTGCTTCTTGCAGGCATTGCTTGTAGATACTGCTTGTCACAGACACAGCTGCTTCAAGATACTGCTGCCTGCAGACACTGCTTACAGATACTGCTGCCTGCAGACACTGCTTACAGATACTGCTGCCTGCAGACACTGCTTACAGATACTGCTGCTTGCTGACATTCCTTGTAGATACTATTGCTCACAGACACTGCTGCTTGAAGACACTGCTGCCTACAGACACTGTTTACAAATACTGCTCGCGGTGGTACAGTGGTTAAGGGATCGGCCTTGCATGTTGGAGGCCCGGGTTCGTATCCCGGCACTGGCGCGGCGATTTTCCCCGTTGGGTATAAGGGAGAGCTCAAGCACAAAACCCCACTCAACCCAGGTGTCGGAAATGGGTACCGGCTTCCCGGGGGAACCGTCATGGTGTCCTATATATAGTGTTAGTTATAAGACATTTGAAAAGCCAATGCTTAAGATCAAATGTATCAGGCTTGATTGGAAATAAAGCATCCTAAGATGCCGATGTTTGTTTGTTTTTGCTGCTTCCTGACACTGCTTAGAGCAGACACTGCCTACAAACACTGCTGCTTGCAGCCATGCTGAGCAGCAGCCAGCCAACGAGGAGGAAGAGTTGCGGTTCACCTCGTTTCCTCAGAGCGCAGCTGCGGTACGCCCGACGCTGGATGAGCTACGAGCTCCGGCGTGACAACGACGCTCGAGAAAGGGAAAGCGAGCAGGGCTTGCGTTTCGGCTTTTGTACTTCTTCGAGGCTTCAAAGCTCAAGATGTACCGAGACGAGGCAGTCAAAAAATTGTAGCCAATGCGGAATTTTCGAATAATGTTCGCACTTTCATCCCGATTGCCGAGTTGCCAGCAAAGCGAGCCCTGAAATTGTGCTTTCTAAAGTACTGATACACAACATTTGAGATTACGTTACGAGGATAAAAAGTTCAAATTTTGAATTGATTTCTCCTGGTGTGTTCAGTGAACTTTTTCGATTCACTCTGAGTAAAAATTCTTAACGGCGTCGACGATACGAGTTATATCTACTAATATATTATTGATAGCTATGATTTAGCGTAAAATTTAAAACTTACTAGTGATAAGTACATAAATAATAGTGAAACCTTCAATAAAGATCAAATTCAAAAAAAAAGCTGCATTTTTTGAACTCTGTAAAAAATTAAAGCTTGCAAGGTGTTGTATCTAGATTAACCAGAAACAAAGTTCACACAAGCTCAAATTTAACTCCTTTACCTCAATGTAAGAGCTATCTAATTGAATCACATGTTCAAAAAAATGTCTAAACATTTTAATTTAAGTAACTTCGAACTTCCGTCACATTGATGTATGAAAGTAAGTTTTACTCTCTTATTCTTTGGCACGTGAAATTTTGAATTCTGAGCAAATGTCACCCATAAGCTGACACACCAATATTCATCATTTAATGCGATGGTTTTGATGCTAAACTCTGCTAAAGCAAATCACTCATTTTCAGAAAAGTTTAGTGAGACACAAGAACACGAGATGTTGTTCAAAGTGAGATAGCAACGCTGCTGACGGGCAAAAGTACAAAAGTTTCAGATCGATGCTGTAAAACGATGGGCACCCGGGAACAACTTTATCATCACATAAAGCGTCTCGTAAGTACAGCGAGCAACAAGAAATACGGTTGAAAGATTCCTTTGATGTTCAGAAAAACAGATGCTTACTACAACTTTACTGAAAAGGTACAATAGATATTTCTAAACTCCAAAATCAAGATTGTAGTCACGCCTATCTGAAGTTCACAGAGTGTGATACCCAAAAAACCTGCTCGAAAAAATGGTGTTCTGACTCGAAAACTCATTGATGCGATTTACCTCGGAACATAGGTAACATAAAGATCCTTTTTTAATGCGTTCTCCGGTATATATTGCTCTCTCATCAGCAATCAGGGGAGATTCGCCTGCAGATCTGACGTTCTGGAACCTGTGGCTGTCACCCAGCACAACCTCCGGAATCAAGGTCAGGCTCATCAGTGCTTCGTAAAGATCATGTTTCATTCCTTGCATTGTGATTCGGAAAACATTTCCAGTCTTTCAAGAGAATGATTTCGAGTGGCAGAGTAGTAGTTCTTCGGGACATCGCTGAATATTTTCTTAAATAATCTGTGAAAACTGCATCTTCCTGCTCTTTGAACCTCGGTCAGTTTCTTAGTCCGTGACAACCTCTGAGCGCCTCGCAAGCCTGTAAATTAGGCCACTTATATTCTTCAGCTTTTTATCTTGAGTGCTTTATGATGCCGAAACCACTACAGCTTTGAAATTAGTTCATTTTCAGGGTTAAATTTTTGCGAGGCCAATGCTGTGAAGGCCATGTAAATACGCTGTACTTGATAGAGAGAACACCGACTATATTGACCTGCATTCGCGTCTCCATTGTACAAGTTTCCTTAAGCCTGATATTAAATGCTATCAATGGCATACAAAGGGAAGCGAAAGTCAGTTTCAATACCAGGAAGTCTTGAGACAATGCTTTCAGAATGAGACCAATAGCAATGTGGCAAGCTGACATTTCATGCCATTACCAGAAGTATTAATAAAGAAAAAAAAGCAACAGCGAGGATTCCGTTAAACCAAATTTCTTTTCATTTACTTCTTCATTTTATTCAAAGTCCAAGAAATGTGAAGTATTGTAACTACGACCCTATGTTTATTGGAACAGACTTGTGCGTAAAACGTTTCTGTGAGCGAAACCATACATGTACATCAGCAGGGGGCAGTGTGGCAGTAAACAAGAAGACAATGCACAAGGAAAGGCCACACGATGATGCAATGACGTATGCAGTGACACGCACCATGACCAAAAGCACTTCACTTACTCCCTCACGATCTCACCGTGACCGCCACTCTATCTTTCGTGTGTCACAAACGGTCATAAAAGGAACAGTTATGGTCGCGACTCGGTGCCCGACTGTGTAGCACGTGAGAGGTGATTTTGATCTTAATCTCTTTACAAAATAAATGAAATTTTCTCCGGCAACCCAAGTTTTTGGTCCGTCACGTAGCGCTTGAACTTTTGAATTATCCAGCTAACCGTGAGCACAAGCAACGGTAAATCTTGACAAAGATTTCGGTTATTCTGTGGACATATAGATTTATGGCATGGAGGTGAAAATGAACCCTAAGTACGACGGTGCACCATGTACATGGGAAAAATTCAATGAAATTGAAAAATAAAACCTCATTCATGTTCAATGAAGACCTCACCTTCATGTTCTAGAAATTTATAGACAAAATCTATAGAAAACCGAAACCAAATTGGACGGCGCTTGAATGTCTCATTAGCGTCCCGTACAACGGGTTTGAAAGAAAAGTGTGCGCACCAAGAGATGGGGAGGAGAAATCTTTCAAACTTGGCAAAAAAGTGAAACTCAGGCAGAGCTAGGGGACGGAGGGGGGGGGGGAACTTTCATCCCCACCCACNNNGATAAATGTAAAAATAAACTTCATATCTGTATGAGCAGGTTAGAAAAGATGAGAAACATTTTAATAGAACACTAAAAGCTTTCAAACGTCAAATAGAATCACAAACGCGAAAACTTCAGTTTCAGTATCTTATTTAATATTTTCTATTTAAACTATTGAAAAACTATGAAGATATTTTTGAGACTCACACTCCAATTCAGTTCAAAAAGTTCTACTCTGAAAATGTAAAAGATTAGATTATAAGATATTTTCAGCCTCCCTAACCACAACAGAGGCGTTCAATAGATTTGGAGGAGAAAAATACTATTTAGTATGGAGTTGGGGGAGTGTAGATTCTATTTCCTAGGTGTGCCGCACACTCTGAGCATAAAAACTAAAAGTTAATAAAATAATTTATGAAACAGGATAAATACTGAAGATTTTCAGAGGTGCTGAAAATGGACAGCAATGTACCGAAAAAAGATTGACTGTAACTAAGCAAAAATTTTCACTTCCAACAAAAGGAAGGCCTACCTAACGTTTAATTCAGGATCTCACGTATCCCTCCTGAGAGTACTAATATCAATAGATACAATAGTTGCATGCCTCTAAGAGTGATAATGTGAGTAATAACGCGAATAAATTTTCACGCTAAATTATGATTACAATCGAAAATTTCCCGGGTGTATCAACACAGCATGAATGATGTAGAGAAATTCCACACAAGCAACACAAAGAGCTTTTGCCGGTAAACAAACAAAAATACAGTCGATCTTCGACTTACGACAACTCCTCGTGCAAACCTCAACTTATTTGAGCAAAAATTAGTCCTAGTTATTCTCCGTTATCCGTAACATAAATCAAGCATGACATTAATTGAATAACTGGGACATTGTAACTAGTTTAAATACGTTTTACTTAAAGTTTACAGAAGAGGACATCGTATAAATCTAAACCGACAAAACTTGTAGGCTGTAAAATAAGTCTTAGGCTAATATTCCACGTTCTGTAAGATAACATATCGGCAGCATAGGCCCCAAAATATTTACTAGCGACATGACTCCATCACACCAATCAGTTGCTCTCTCAAGGGCGCGACTAGGCCGCACAACCTCGGCCTGCACGGTTGCCGCATGGGCCGGTCAGGCAGCAGATTGTCCAGCACTTTCTTCGTCCGCACCTCAGAGCTGCAACGACTTTCTCGGTGCCGGCCAAGCGGTTCAGAAAAACTCACCAGACCCCGAGATGCTGCTTGCCTTCGGTGTGGAAAACGGACTTAGAGGCGTCGGTCGACGGATTATTTATGTATTTCATGTGCTACATGTTCAGTTGCAGAACATTTTTGACATGTTGAATGTCTACTAAAAACAATTGCACTTCCTGAGGAAAGGGAAGTGAGAAATATTCACAGCATTCTATCTCTAGATAATTCTGAGGAACGGTAATGTGACGCCAGCCATCCAAGTGAAAATTGCTACAGCAAAAAAGATGAATAATCAAATCAACATTGCACTGTGCGCGACTCCGCCTTAGGATAGAAATCTCTGCCATGCTGTGACGATTAATGCTATTACAGCTCGTTTTCTGCAATGTTATTTTTAAATTTTTAGGAAGTCCTATGAATCTTAACGATCAGAATGGGAGGAGTAAAAAGGTTTAAAAGGATTTGGCGTGTCTACTGACAATTCATTATCGCCTGCAAGGAATAGTAGCATTATTAACTCGAAAAGAACAACTCTAAAGATTAGATTAGATTATAATTATATGTTAGCTTAAGCCTCTCTAACCGCTAAAAATAAAGCGTTTCGAAGAGAGGAAGGAGGTAGGGACCATTTAGTGTGGTGGGTAGGGAATGCGGAATCTTTGCAGAAGGGGGCAAAGAAACAGTAAGTTGAAAAGTTCATGAAACAAGATAAAAGTTGAAGAAGAAAGTAGATGGTGCTGAAAAACAGGACAGCAGTGAACCGAAAAAAATGGTTCTTAAAATGACAAAAAAAAATATTTCAACAATAAAAAGGCCTACCTACCTCTCAGCTGGGGCCCTCACACATTTTCCCCCTGGAAGTGCTAATTCCCATAGATACAATATTTGTATCCCTCTGAGGGAAGAGAAAAACTCTAATGAAACATATAAAGGAAAAAGCAAAGGAAGATTTTAAAGCCAGGCAAAAGGTCCATCACACGATGCACCGGCCTCTCGAGCGTGGGACACAAAAAGGGAGGGGTAAAAAATATACTGAATGATTAAGATAGCACCAGGTCCCGTACGCTCTTTCATCGAAGTAGAGAGAGCTTTGAATTATTTCCGATGTGCAAATGATTTAGAATTTCCCCATCTTATTTCAGGAAGATAAGTGTTGAATTTTGCCGTATTTTTTTAACTAAAGCAAGACGGAGTGACAACAGACTCACGAGAGAATTAAAACATGAGGATAAAAAATTAAAGTGTCAAACGTGGCCGGTGGAAAAATTCAGGAGTATTTTTTCACTTAAATACATAACCGACCCTAACCTCTCTAATTCTATCTTCACCTGACCTAACCTTGCCTAACCTAGCTTAACCTAGTAACCTAGCCTAGCTTTAACCTAGTCTACTCTTATCTATTTTAGCTCATCCTAAAATATCCCAACCGATCGTAGAGTATTATAACTCAAACTGTCGGTCTCATGAAAAATTTCCGGCAATTCTTGAACGTCAATAACCCATCCGACTCTCGCTTGGTTTTAATCGTCCCATACGAAGAAAAATGCTGAAAGGTACATAAAACTGTGATATATCTCAATATTGATGCATCGCGGCTGTCCATTCCGAGCAAAATGTTAGGAATTTCCTGATTCTCTTTTATTGATGTAAGGTGAGTTGATGTTAGTTTTAAATGCACGTGCAATAATGAAAGCGACTCACAGACGGATGGAACACAAGCAGATTGTAGAATGGTTATAATCGGCATCGCGATTTCCATTTAAGAAAACAATGCAGAAGATGTTTCACAAAAAATCATTTTTAAAAAGCATCAACACATCAATGAAGATCAAGTTTATATCGTCGAACTAAATAACGAAAGTACGCGGCCCATCAAAAATTACGACACTCAATAACCTTCGAAAAAATTCCGCAAATCATTTAATCAGATTATTGATTGAATATAACATCGTCACTATCTGATTTTTAGGGCGACTTCAAGTTTGTGTTGAGTGTCTGTAACACTTGCATCAGAAGCCCTCGAAGTTTCCCTTTAATAATTATGTATGCAGGTGTGTGCCCTCAACAGATATTTCCTTCGCGACAACAGCCGTGATGCATTCTTGTAATCGTACTGTGGTGATATCCGTATCACAGATACTCTAGTGAAGCACTCTCAGCTGTTCCAGTAAAATAATTTGATAAGTACAGATGACGAATTTGAAGCACTTTTTTTTAGTTATAAAAACGGATAACCTCTGGACTGCAGTACAGGGTGACCATTAACAATTGGGTGTCGAGAGACAAATAAATATCGAAACTATTTCTTTCCGTGTGGTGTGTGTTACACCGTTCTATGTATGCTAATCAGTGTTAAATTTGGTAAATTTATTAAATAAATTACCTTCGACCAGTTTTTCCTTACATTCTGTAAAAGCAACAAAACATTGCGCACTAAATGACACACAATCAACAAAAAATAACAACGTAGAAATTTATTAAATAAAATTTAATGTTTCGAATAGAATACAGGACGTGAAATAAAAAAAGTCTCAGCAAAGATTTGTAAAAAGTATCTGTTTGATTTTTCAAATTAACACCAGTACATACCATTTGGGGTACACTGACACCACCATGTAAGCATCATTCGCGATACGGTCAAGGTTTGATTGCATTTGGGTATCCAATGAAAGTCATTCTGTAGGTGCTCTCTGACTCGTAGTGTTCGGTTTCAGTACTCGGGTGCTGATGGGTCATGGAAGATCCATGGGACAAAGACCGATACACCTTTGTCATAAAAAGAGAGTCACTCAATTGTCTATCTCATTGAAGCGAGTGAGGAAAGAGAAACTCGATTTTAACAAAGAATCGAAGCAGCCATTCATCGCACAAAATCGTACTTTTTAGTCGCCGTAACCACACAGAGAATCCCTTCTACCACGAAGAAATGAACGGCGCTTCGATGTGCCCAATGGTTACCTCTATTCCAGAGGGCAACCGCACGGCTGTCACGCCATAGCGCTGGTGAATCGTGAGGAAGGTTTTATACATCATCAAATGACACGATACAATATGTACGAGTAACTTGTATGTCTTGTGAAAAATTCGAGAAATGATTCATGATTAAGTAACGGAATTTTATGAACACTGGAGTGACGTTAGGGTGAGGAGGCGAAATGGGGGTGATTAGGGTTTGTGAATGTGAGTTTGAACTCATTTTATATCTATGATGAACGCCCTTAATTTTGACAAATTTTCTAGCTATAGTAGGAAGTAACTTTAAAGGTTCAAATACAGTTTTTGGTGCCTAGAAAAGGCACCGATTCCTCATAAAAATGAAGCATCTAAAAAGCGTGAAAATTCGTAACCACCTTCGATGAGGTGTAAAACACGCACCCTAGCATCGACCTTCAAACTTTCCCGTTCAGTTTTATTTTTCTGCCGGAAGTTTTCAGTGACATTTGAACGTTAAAGATCGACCTTTGGTTTTGGGCCCTCAGTCTTCACCAAAAAAAAGTTGGGGTGCATTAGCACTTAACGGAGTTGATCGCGGTGCAAGACAGGGCAAAACTTACGAAGCGAGACGTCGAAGCAAACAGAGGAATTAGTCTTCAATAGATTCACTCTCTGAGAATGATGCTACAGCCTTACAATAAATGCGTAATAGATTCTTCAATTTTTCGTAATCGAACTGAAAGTTTAATTTGCTAAATTCGCTTCAAAAATTCCAATATTCTCCCTTCAAAACAAACTCTTGAAAAAATAATTATAGTATGTGAGACAGGGACAATAATTCAGATCAGTTCAAAAATGATGGTGAATAACATACAAATTAAGGTTAAATAACGATTTGGACGAACACTGAAAATGAAGACGTGGCATTCCAAATTAAAGAGATTATTTAAACTATTCCGTAACTTGTGTGGAAGGCTCTAGTGAGATTGTAGACAACCATCACAGCTCCATAACACCATTGCACGCAGTTGATGACAGAAACAAAGCGTCAGGCAGAAAAGAATATTTTGATTAGCTCAATGGAACCTCACACGTAACTCACTTTCACGCAACGACACGTGTGACAACAGATGTTGACAGTTAAAGAAAGTCGTGGAGAGTACTTAAATCTGCAACAGCTGTCATTTGCAACAGCTGCAGAGCGTCGGCCAAAACATCCCACTTCACACTTGTGTTATGATCCCAGCCGCTTTGGTCGACAAGGAAAGCTCAAATAATTGCCTGTGTTTTACAAAAACATTTCATCATCTCCAGGATCCACTAGAGAGACAAAAAACGCTCTTCAGGAGCTACCTGAGTGAATATATTACAAAAAATTGTAATTACTTGTCTTGTATGCATTTTGAAAGCCCCAAAAAATGATTGGAGGCATAGAAGCTCTGAAGATTAAATTAAATACAATTAGATTAGATAAATAAATTCAAGCTCCTCCAACCACAATGAAAGCGTTCGAAAGAGATGATGAAAAAAATAAGCATTTAATGTGAAGTTAAAAAAACGGGGAATCTATGCTCAAATTGTTTCCACGAAGGATGCCTTGCCCATAGAAAGAATGTTAGAAAATAAATTAACGAAATAAGATAGCAGTCAAAGTCAAAAAAGAAAGTATTAGGCATTGAAAACCAAGACAAAGTGAACCAAAAGAGAAGGTCTGTTGTAAAATTAAACCAATTCATTTCTACAAAAAGAAGGCTTACCTAACCATACGCTCGGGATCTCATGGCTCCCCTCTGAGAGCGCTAATTCCCATAAATACAATAGTTGTAATACCTCTAGGAGTTAGAGCTCTAAAAATAATATGAGCAATTTACTTTCAAACTTGTAATTTAAGAACCCTCTTATTCTTCCTTGAAATCAACATTATAGGCCGTGGTTTGTGAAGAATTGACTGAACACTATAAAATTCTTTCTCAGAGCTCATTGATTAATGATTACAAATTAGTTTCAGCCTCCCTTAACACAACAGATATTCAAAGAGAGAAAGGATGAAGGCACCATTTAGTATGGAGTTGAGGGAACGAGGAATATATGCACATGGTGTGTTCCCGGACAGGACCCCGCGTGCATAGAAACAGTACGTTGGAATGGTAGGTCTGTAAGCGAGTTAAAAATTGAAGAAGAAAGTCAGAGATGCCGAAAAACAGGACAGCAGTGAATCAAAAAAGATGGCCCTTAACTAAACAAAAATATTGTATTTCATCAAAAAGAAGACCTAGCTAACGCTTAGCTCAGAATTTCACATTTTCCCCCTAGGAGTGCTAATCCCCATAGATCCAATGATTTTACCTCACGTAGGGATCACAAAACTCGCTAATATTGAATGTCAACGTACCGGAAGGTCAATAATGGGCGAAATTAGTCAAAGGACATGATGAATTTGTCTATAAGAACTTAACGTGGGAATATGATTTAACATCAGCCTAATCGTTCACAACAATAAAAACAGGACAGCAGTGCATAGTAAAGGAGGCAAAATTCTACATAACTACAAGCCTTTCAGGACCAAGGGATTTTTTCGTGAAAAGCATCGGAACGAGGAGAAAGCAGCAACAGCAGTATATGCTACCACCAAGTATGTCTTTTAATAATTCCAGTATGTCTTTTAATAATCAAGTCTTTCCATTATTAATAAGAAATGGCTCAACTTCAAACCTGAAAGCGATACACCCAACTTTGAAATATTCCAAATCTAGAAGAGAGTCAAGTTAACCGACCAATTTTATTCCTGAAGGCCATTTTACATTGACGGTGTCTTCGCGCTCCACACCGTCGCTCCATCCCGCCAGTCAAATAA